>OZ038447.1:3774221-3809221 GCA_964036265.1 Daptonema setosum | reverse complement strand
ACACACTCACTCACTCACTCACTCACTCACTCACTCATTCACTCCCTCACTCACTCACTCACTCAATCAATCACTCACTCACTCACTCACTCACTCAATATACCTGCAGCATGAACTTGCGGAAGTCATTGGCCACGGTGACCGTACCCCGTTTCACCACCGTCACCGTCTTCACCAGTACCACGCCACCCTTTTTCGCGCCCCGCCTGAAACAAAGTTAGCCGTTTCAAAAATGAAAAATTTCGAAATTTGTGGAAGACCATTGAAAACACTACAGTCTATGGCTTAACTTTACCAACTATGTAAGTAAGTTGAGCATGAAAACGCTCACTATGAAGAAAATTTTAGGGCTATTATTACCTTGTAAATTTTGGGAAATGGTCGTATCCGGGCCGTCTGTTAACTCGAGGAAAACAGGGTGGTGTAGGTGTCACTCTTGAAACCTTTACTGCACATATGAAAAAAAACTGTTGGCTTCTACTCAATACACGTGACAAGTAATGTTTCAGGAGCGATACCTTTCTGTTCGGTTTCCTGCGCGTAAAAGGACCGGCATAATGTGCTATACTACATAAGTTGTGAGATGGGTTCTATACAAATATGCTCAAACAGGGTTTAGGGTGCTTTCACAGTCGACTTGTCATTTCGTAACTTCTCTGCAACATCTTTGGTTATAGTTCTTACAATTTCTGAATGCAAAATGAAGCGAATGGTCATAAAGGTGCATATACGACTGTGAATGCATGTCTACAGGATGTGCAAATTTCTCACGCGGTGGTGTGATGACAAAACGAGAAAACTTACCCGGCATAATCTCTAGAAAATCATGGTGAGTAACGGTCCAGCAAATACAGTTCATTACGTTTTTAACAGTTTTAATGAAGTTTGAACAAACCGTCAAAGTCCTGTTTATAACTGTTCGAAAACGAATTGTAACAAAAATTGTTCATAAGCGTTATTATGCAGTCACCAACAACAACAACAACAACAACAACAACAACAACAACAACAACAACAACAACAACAACAACAACAACAACAACAACAACAACAACAACAACAACAACAACAACAACAACAACCTGGCCGTGGTAGCGCCATGTCTGGCCGACATCGACACGCGTTCGATCTTCTGTCGATGCCACCGGTCCGGTTTGAGGGTGACTCCGCGATCCAGACGATCTTTGCCACGATCCAGACTCATCCTCGATGTGATCGAAGAGAACTTCTCGTACTTGGGATCAATTTTGATGAACTTTTCTGCAATTGATTGCGAGTTGGGCATAAAAACGGGTTTGCAACTGTATTCAGTTTGCTGTTTCGTAAAAATAAATGTACAGGGTGTCCCATTTAAAAATGAACACTTTGAATTACTCTAAAATCTGCAATTTTCAATCGATTTTCAAAATTTTTGCGTCAAGTTGTAGACAATTCTTGACCATTTTGTTTATCTTTTTACTCAAGTAAAACCGTTTTATGCATCGATATTTATGATGAATTTCCGAACATCCCTGTTTTTCGTCATTTTCACGTAGTCGGTGGTCGTTTCAATGTGCAGCATGACCACTGCAAACTCAAGTTCAATCACTTTTGTTATCTGTCGGGACAAATAACGTAACTAAAACTATTATTATAACATGGGAAACGTAGAAATCGAATTGGTGTGAACATAACAATACGAACTGCAGCATACCAGTACCCTCGGCTGTGCGGCAGCACACAACACCGCAGTTCAACACCGCAGTTCAACACCGCAACCGTTATTTGACGTTTCAAGAAGAATTCTAACTAGTTCCAAAGTAATTTCTGTAACTTCAATCATTGTTTGAGATAATAAAACATGTTTCAGTTTAACAGTGGTATAATATGCTGATCAGGTTGCCAGCGTGAGCGCATGCCTGCGGTTGCGGTGTTAACTGCTCTGTTGTGTGCCGAGAGGGCTGCTATGCTGCAGTTGGTTAAGTGACGTTCAGAACAATTTGGTTTTCACGTATTCCACTTTATAATAAAGAAATCAGTTACATTATTCGTCTTGACTGCCAAAAAATGGTTGAACTTGCTTTTGCAGTGGTTATGCTGATCATTAAAACGACCACCTGCCACGTGTAAAAGACGAAAAACAAGAGGGGTTAGGAAATCCGGCATAACTACCGATTCGTAACTCAGATTTACTTGAGTAAAAAATAAACAAAATGGTCAAAAATTGTCTACAACTTGGCGCAAAAATTTTGAAAATCCAATGACAATTGCGGTTCCTAGGGCAATTGAAGGTGTTCATTTTTAAATGGGACACCCTGTACATAATAAAATATGTGAAAATGAATGTAAATCAAAAAATATATAAAAATTAATAAATATCTGGTGTATTTCATCAAAAAATTGATCAATAGACCCGTTACGCACCTATGCAATGATATAAGTGTAGTGTTCGGTATGTTTTCCACAGACCACCAAAGGTTAATTGGAAAAACTGATTCCTCGAAAGAATTTCAACGCGCGCTAAAACTTTCCCATTATATAGCGTTCTCAATTGATTACGAGAATAAATTCGATAGCCATGTTGTAAAACTTTTCCCTGCATATTAATTTACTGAACAAATGAACAAAAATTTATCTTTGCTATTGAAGATAAAACACCGTGAACATATTCATGAGAAAAATCTTGGAAAGTGTGTTTCTGATTCATGAAATATTAAATTTTGTCTCCTAATCAATCGAGAAAGATATAACAAGAAACCTTGATAAGGGGATATGCTAGAAATAATTGTTTCGTCTTTAGAGTTTACGATTGAGCTATAATAACACCATACAAAAACAAGACGCCCGGATATGGGCGATCAGTAAGGATTTCCGCGTGTTACTCAGGTTGACATGCCATTGAGTACATGAACTTTATGCAGTACATGAAACGTGATTGGTGGTGACTGGCACGAACAAAACAATTTTGAAATAGTTTACTGAGATAGGAAACTGTTGAGATTTTAAATTCAGTCTAATAATAAATTCTCTAACCCAAACAAGCCTGAACATGAAACAAGCGATGCACAGTGGATGAAATCACTAGCGGACGAGAAACGGTGGGAAAAGTGGAATTCCCCTGTTTGGCGTTTTCAAAAAGTAGAAATTGTTCGTTAAGGTGTAGGTAAAATGACCTGAAAACTGCCAATTCCTGACTCTTTGGCAAAATTCCCCTCCCTTTGGAAGATAGGCTCGTCAGCCAGTGGATGAAATGATTTATACTCTGCTGTATGTAACCTAGGTAAACCCCAAGCATTGGTGGTACAAATGAACATTAGGAGTGAGTAATGCATGTAGCCAAGCTCAGAGCTCAGATCAGCGTTACTACTGTGATAAAATACTATGAACATATTTATGCACGCCGACTAACACGATTGTATGTCGTTTGAAAAAAGATGTATTTTTTCAAAATTTGATTCTGCAAAAAGCAGATTTGAGTTCTAAAACTTTCTAAGTAACAAGAATCTCTGGATAGGCTATATGAGAAAGTATTGGTTGATTGATTAGGAGACCAAACTTGAATTCCCGCTGTTTTCAGACGCGAAAAGAAAGAGTTCGGCACTTTGGTGGACGTGCCAATCCTCGGAAGGTAAGATAATTTCTTTGAAGAGTTTGGAGTCAGCAGTTATTCTGCCATTTTACCAGTACTTGAGGAACAAATTTAATTTTTTAAACACTCAAAAAGTGGAAATTCCACCTTCAACGACTATGTAGCGAGCGCATAGGCATCAGCTATTCTACATACATATGTACCTGAATTATTACTAAAAGGACCCCAAATTTTAGTAATAAATCAGGTACGCTTATTTTATGAAGCCCACTGTTTGGGAACCACTGGCGGACGAGGCGATAGGCAAACCTCCAAATAGAGGGGAATCTTTCTAGAGTAGCAGAAAATAGGCCTTTTTACTTTTACCTCATGAAATAGATTCAATTTATCGAAATCGTCAAAAAGGGGAGAATTCAATTTTTTCCCTTCTCGTCCGCTAGTGTTTGGAAATGACCACGTAACAAATGATTAATACACCCATCCTCACACGTCGGAATAACTAAATTTGTTGGGTCTGCATTGAAGATATAAATAAATAAATATTATCATCCAGACCCTGCATAATCATCAATTTGAAATTTACGATGAAAATTAGTGTGTATAAAAAAATCTTCCGGTTATCAACAGTCTCATTAGGAGTTTGAGGAAATAAAAGTATATTTTAACTTCAGGGAACAAGAACACTGTATTATAAAGATTTCACAAATTATCAAATCGACACGTGAGTATTCTATCACATAACTATGTATGTTATTAGGTGTGAGTGACCTGGCAATAAAACTAAGTGCCTTTGCATGTTCCATACCCCAATACCAGCTATGTCGTATCCCTCCCTCATATGCCCTCCCGCCTGCAAGTGCGAGCGAAATGAAAAAACTATGGTTGCATACTTTCAATAAAATTTCAGAAACCGTTGTTTATTATCTTCATAAGTGAAATAAATTAACATTATAGATCAATTCAACTTGGGAGATGAATTTCTTCCACTTTGAACGATTTCTCATCCACTGATGCCATGGAGGTACCAATTCAAGTTACCATGGAGCTTTGGTTTACAGAGTGGTACTTCCTTTTCTAGGAAAAAAAACTTACTTTATTTATGTTCAAGTTGATGGCTGACAGTCTGACTTCTGGTTTTCTCCCCTCTTGGGGAAACTTGAATGATTTATCATCCACCAAAGCCAGCTACCATGTTACCATGACGCCGGGGCGTTGGCGGCCTCCAACAACAGTGTGTCCAAGTCATTAAATCCGGATATAACCGGTTATTATTTACTGATATTATCAACTCACCCGATTCGTTAACTAACAAGTTACCAGGGAACTGTGGGAAAAACGCTGGCTTCAGGCATTCATAGTTTGTTGGTATTGTTGAATTGTCAATAACTGGGAGACTGCATTTGAACGCATAATGTTCAGTTCCTTGCTGGTTTCAATGGTTATTTTGTGTATGATTTTTGCCAAAGGCCTCTACATACGGGCGTTCAGTGACCTCTGCGCATTTTTATTCATAGACAGATCCGAAAAATTGTGGACTTTAAATAAGTTTCCGATAACAATTTTGGCTATACAGGCAGAACCTTGTTTTAAAAGGATCGTTATTCATGTTCATCGAGTTCAAAAATTGTTTATCTCACGACATACAAATATGGTGAATGCTTTAAAGGTAATTTGACGTCGAAGTATCGGTAATCGAGGGCTAACAAGGTTGGGTGGACTCCTGTGACTAGCTGGCGGAAAAGTGAAGTTCTTTGGACCGTGAAATTTTCAGAATATGGAGGTACTTTTTGGAACCATATGGGAAGGCATGCTGGGCGTTAGGTATACATGTGTTAGCAGAGGGATACATACAGTAGGTTGAGTGTACTCCATTATAGTTTAGTCAAGCTATCTTGTTATCAATAGTTATTTACAATGGACCCGTTAACACCACATGAATCAGGGCACAACGTTTTTAAGTCAAAAACATTTTTACTTGCAAATTGAAACCCTCGCCAAGAAACAACAAAAAATTTCAGACGAAAAACCTGGTTATACGGTGGGATGGTAACAGTACGTGAAGTGAAAGGTACACCACTAGGAGACACGGCTTTATGGTCGATCAATCGTGAAATTTGAGTAACTTATGCCATTCGGAGTTTTTGTTTAATAAAACTGAAATTCTTGATTAGTGGTTCACCTGGACCATAGTTTTATTGTATTTGACATTGAAAGATTTATTCTAAACGTTGTTATGCTTGAGCTATTTATTTAATTACATGGTTATTATTTACACAAATGTTTTCTATTATTCTTTCGTATTCGTGCAATTTACTCTCACTAGTGAAGATTCAATTACACGAAAACATAAACTGGAGTGCATTAATTATTATACAACCTTTCCGAATACGTTCATAAGTTTATTTCCAATAGAACTTTGCAATAGTCTCTGTAAACTTGAACAAAAATCAACAATTTTAACAATGATTCTTAACAACAAAGAACAAAAAAAGTAATAATAATAACAGACCCAACGGTAATCAACGAGTAAGAATAATAAAAGCATTTAACAATAATCAAATCAACAAAGAATCGTTCTGAAAATCGCAATTCATAACCAAAGAAAATATTCCAATGCGAGTTGAAAAACCTAGTTGGTACAGGCACTTATATGTTGGAAGTAAGCATATAAATCTGAGAACACGACTAGGCAGATAAATAAACCATCTAAAACAAATTTTATTCAAATTTTTAAAAAAATTTATAGTGTCACCAATAAAATAATAATCGATATACTAGATGTGTATTTCAAAGTGCTCACTATCATTTCAGTCCAATGAGATGAGAACTCGAACTCATCAGGTGGAATTATGATATGCTTAGGCACTCATTTATCACCGACACTGGCGGACGAGCCAAACCTCGAAAGGGAGGGGAATCTCTCCAAAAAGGGAGGAATTGGTCAGATATTAGGTAATTTTACCTACACATTAAGGAACAAACTCTACGTTTTGAAGCTGCCAAAGAGGGGGGAATTCCACTTTTCCCTCCCCTTCTGGTCCGCTAGAGTAACCGACCTATAAAATTAATTTTTGATAACAAGAAACCCCGACCAAGCTATAACATAGGCTGAGGCACATCATTTATCACCGGCCACCATCTCAAACCACTGCCTCAACGCCTCGCCCACAATCGCCGGCAGCGCATCGATCTGTCGCAGAATCATGTAGAACGGAAACGGAAAGTAGTCCATGTACGAGTGGAAGGTCGGCGGTCGACCATCGGCGTGGAATTGCGGAATGCGAATGTCGAGGATCGAGTCCGGTGCGTCCGGGTTGTCGACGATGATGAAGACGATGAACACGCCCGTGGCCAGGGTGCGCTGAAATATATTTATTACTTGCATATTTACTTTATTTGGTTATTACGCAACAACAGCAATGTTGAATTTTCTCGAAATTTTAAGCGCACGCTAAAACCAAAGTCCTCGAGCCATACTGGGTACAGCCCTTTATGGGTAGAACGACCTGCGCCGCCTGTCGGCCCTTTTCGATATCTTCATTGAAGACGCCAAAACTTGAAAACGCCGCAAAACCAATTTTGAATTCAAACTGAGCACCAAAAACTTTTACAGCAACATAAATGCGCGGATCGACTATAATATAACTGACCTGTGCCGCCTGTCGGGCCTTCTCGATGCCTTCGGTGAAGATGCCGCGGCCATCGGAAAGGATCAGCAGCAGCTGCGATGGTACCGAGCCGGATGAACTGGAGGTGGCACCCAGTGTATGGAAGTATGACGTGCAGAAGTCAAGCAGCTGCAAGAAGTGGATGAGTGAGTGAGTGAGTGAATGAATGAATGGAAGACTCGGAAAGTGCCAGTGGGTTTTCAAAGACGTTTCATGTAAAGACTTAATAGCCCGCTCTATGTAATCAATTGATCAGGTGAGTAGTACTCCACGCAATAACCACACCCAACCTTGATGACATTGGTGCCCGACTGCTGGAAGTCGAGCTGTTGAACGAGCTGCACCGATGTCTGGTCGGTCAACGGTTCGGCGATCCGATGCAGCAGCTGCACGTCAGCGCCGAACTTGCAGACACCCAGTTGACCCACCTGAATCGAGTTTCGAGTGAATTCAGAAAAGTCTAAATTGTCTGAAAAAAAACTAGCGGCGTAGATAGGAAATTAAATGCCAACCTCAAGACGTCGCAGCGCCGATTCCAACAACGATAGCGATTCGTAGGCCAGCTGCAAAGAAGAAACGCGACGTAAAACGACTTGGCTTCTCATGGTTTCACTCAACTCACTCACTCACTCACTCACTCACTCACTCACTCCTCACTCACTCACTCACTCACTCACTCACTCACTCACTCACTCACTCACTCACTCATTCACTCGCTCACTCGCTCGCTCACTCACTCACTCACTCACTCACTCACTCACTCACTCACTCACTCACTCACTCACTCACTCACTCACTCACTCACGCAAGCACGCACGCACTCACTCACTCACTCACTCACTCACTCACTCACTCACTCACTCACTCACTCACTCACTCACTCACTCACTCACGCAAGCACGCACTCACTCACTCACTCACTCACCATTTTCGTCCGATTATCACTCATACTGCTCGAGTCATCAACGGCGATCAGAATCTGATAATCACGTTGCGCCTGACGAGTACGTCGCAACCATATCTGAATATTGAACAACTCTGTAACAACAACAACAACAACAACAACAACAACAACAACAACAACCACAACAACAGTACCTTGTTCTTGCGGAAATGCGACGCGACGTAGGTGATAAGCTTGCGCATGTTGAGCCGTTTACCGGTGCGATAGTTGCCTCTATAAAGTAAAATGAACAAGTGAGTGAGTGAGCGATGTGTGTTTGTGAGTGAGTGAGTGAGTGAGTGAGTGAGTGAGTGAGTGAGTGAGCGAATGAGTATGTGTGTGAGTGAGTGAGTGATTGAGTGAGTGTGTGAGTGAGTGAGTGAGTGAGTGAGTGAGTGAGTGAGCGAATGAGTGTGTGTGTGAGTGATTGATTGATTGATTGAGAGAATGAGAACTGAATTCATAGACCAACTCGAGTTGACTGGCTTTGGTCGGCTCGAGTATCAAACGCAGATTCTCCGTCAGTTCAGCGGCCAGCGACTGTGTTTTGCTCTGTGAAATACATTTTGGTTAAACAGCAGCAACAATAACAACAGTTACAACAACAACAACAACAACAACAACAATAAAATCAACAACAGTTACATCATCATCATCATCAACAACAAATTCACCAACGAACCTGACAGGCTTGCCAGATATCCCGTGCCACCTCTGGATCCATGCCTTCATCCATTGACGAAGCTGGATGTTGGTCGAGTATTTCATCTAACAAAATGCCCGAATCAGCCAGCTGCTCCGTTACCTGAAGCGGCATAACATTTTGTGAAAAAAGATCACATTAGGTAGGAACAACAACAACAACAACAACAACAACAACAACTACCACAACAGCAACAACAACAATAACAGCAGCAACAACAACAACTACAACAACAACAACTACCACAACAAAAACAACAGCAACAACAACGAAAAAAATTACAACCAAGACCAACATGAACATAAAAGTCAGCGTTCGTGTGGATGGTGGACGAACGATCTCGCGGTTCAGTCGGGTCATCTAACGTCGGATTCGATGAAGACGCCTCCGCCATCGGATCGTCTTGTTTCGTCACAATCTGATTCGATTGATTGATTTGATTGACTAATTGACTGACTGATTTGAATGATTGATACATTGAAAATCATAATTTCTGAAACTACATGTTTTTATCGAAGACTACATGTGTTTATCCAACCTGTTGTTGTGGCTTTTGATCGGCGGACTCATGAACTTTGCCCGGTTCTTCCCTTTTATCATCGGACGATTCGTCATTTGTATCCTGCAAATGATTTTTCAATTTCCAGATGTTGAGCTGTTTTACTAATTTTTCATTTATTTATTAGCAATTATTTCACACAAGCCACTATACATAATCACACTACACATTAGTACACAAACCATGGTCTCAACAGCTTCCTCTTCCGGGTTCTCCAGCTCCGCCTGTACTTCCATCTGCTGCTGCTTCAGGGCCTCATCCAACGTCGCAGAATCAATCACCTGAAAAGGAGAAAATATATATTTTTCTCATTATACAATTAAAATAAGCATGGAATGGACCACTTGTAAATTACCAAAAAATCGCATTTCGCCAAATTTTCACGAAATTGACAAATAGAAGAGAAATTCAAATTTGCGCGCTGAAACTTGATCCAATCGGTGACAACCTGACTACTACTTTTAATAATCATAATATAATCAAAAACTATAATCGTAAAAAACTAAAATAAGAAATATTGAAATATAAAAATCACCAACCTGCATATGCCGTTCGGCGGCTGATAAATCCGGTTCGTGCCGGTATTCGTCTGCTATCTGATCCGGATTATTCTGGTTCTGCGTCGAAGCATCATCATCCTCATCGGTGCGCTGTTGTTGGGCACGATTTTCAGCCTATGAAAGGGGTTTTGATTTGATACAACAAAAACAACAACAACAACAACAGCAACAACAACAACAACAACACCACATTCAACAACAACAACAACAGCAACAGCAACAACAACAACAATATCAACAACAGCAATAATAATAATAACAACAACAACAACAACAACAACACCAACGATAACAACAGAAAAAACAACAACAACAACAACAATCACAACCACGACAACAACAACAACAACAACAACAACAACAACAACAACAACAACAACAACATAAAGCTCAACAACAACCACAACAACAACAACAACAACAACAACAACAACAACATAAAGCTCAACAACAACAACAACAACAACAACAACAACAACAACAACAACAACAACAACAACAACAACAACAACAACAACAACAACACCTGTTGATCACGACGTTCAGCCAGCGAACGATCCTCCGACTTTTCATGTTGCGCCAGTCGGGATTTCTTATTCGGCGGTTTCTCCAGATTGGACGGCTGATTATCGGGTCGTTTTTCTGCACCTGGAAAACAGAATTTACATCAAGATGCAGAAATATCTTGGACATAGACATAAAATATAGAAAAACAGTATAAACACGGGAAACGCATAACTGAATTGGAATTATTTGTGCCACCTGAGTAAGCTTACTTATACTCCATCCAATAAGATGGTTCAAGTTCGGGATGCGGAGAAACGCATCTAAAACCCTCATGTCGTTCAGACCGTACAGCGAGACCATACTCGACTTCTCTCACATTGAAGAATACAGAAATCCTTATTTCGACACCAGTCAGAAAGAAACGAAAATTCATAAAAACACACAAATCTGACCTCGCTGCTGTGCATTCTTCTGTTCCCGATTGGTCGGTTCCGAGTTCTGATCCTGTTCAGCGGCATCTTTCTCCTTGTCGACATCATTTTCGTCAGGTTTAGCTTCGTCATCGTCGTTGTCTTTAGTATCCGGCTGTGCCGCGTCGTCCGGCTGCAAAATCATTTGAATGATAAAAACAACAGTCGCCACAACAACAAGAACAACAACAACAGCAACAAAAACAAAACCAACACAACACCATCAACAACATCAACAACTCCAACAACCCCAACAGCTACAGTACAACAACAAGTAACAACAACAACATTAACAACAACAATAACAACAACAACAACAACAACAACAATAACAACAACAACAACAAGTATCAACAACAACAATAACAACAACAACAAGTAACAACAATAACAACAACAACAACAACAACAACATCAACATCAACAATTAACAACAACAACAACAACAACCGCAACAGCAACAACAACAGCAACAACAACAAGTAACAACAACAACAACAACAACAACATCAAAAACAACAACTCCAACAACGCCAACAGCTACACTACAACAACAAGTAACAACAACAACAACAACAACAACAAAAACTCCAACAACCCCAACAGCTACAACAAGTAATAACAACAACTTTAACTCCAACAACCCCAACAGCTACAACAACAAGTGATAACAACAACAATCAAGAACAAGAACAACAACAACAACAACAACAACAACAACAGTACCTGCACTCTATCCTCGGCACTGGACGCGGCATCGCCCTGTGTTGCCACCGACTCCTGTACTTGAGCATCAGGTGTCTGTTTATCCGCTGAATCGACCGTTTCGGGCTGCGGTGGTTCCGCGGAATTCTCTTCAGTTTCCTTGTCGACTTCCTCTTCCGGCTGTTGGTCGTCGGGCCGGAATTCATCAGGAGCCTCCTGACCCTTGTTTTCATCCTGAGTAGAGAAAAACTATAAAATTTAAAAAAATTGCATTGCTAATTTCACCGAGTAATACTCAATAACAAAATGTGTGCGCTTTACGAACTATTCGGGAATAGTGGGAGATAACAAATAAATAAAATCCAACCTGTTCATCATCCTCCTCCTCAACAGCATCATTCAAGTCAATGTTCTCCATGTCCAACTGATCATCGACGTTGTCTTCGTCATCTGCCATTTTGTCGTCATCTTTCTGAGCATCAGCATTCGTGTCTGCTTCGTCTTCCTGGAAATTTTCACCCATTTTAGTAGATAAACAAAAACGATAACAAAATGATAAAGTACAGAGAACAGCCTACTCAGGAGTGGAAAGCCCAGATTACACGATAGGTTGCCGAACAGTTTCTGCAGACAAGTTACGTAGAAACGCTCCAACACCATCAACTTTTCACAATAACAAAATCGTGGTTGAAATTCGAAGTCATGCAATAGTTTTCTCCGGGTCACTCAAACTTACATAAAATAGACTCACACAATTTTACCTCGTATAAAAAAACCTCACATAAACTGAACCGACATAATTCAAACTTGAAAATAATGGGAAACTCATTATTTTCATCTCTCTTTTTCTCAGTTCCAAACCTCAAAAAATTTACAAAAATCCCAACCGGATTTGGTAAATCTTCCGTCTGTTCGGGCATCTTCTGATCGCTTTTATTCTGATCCCTGGCCGTTAGATCCTCAGTGGTCTCTTGTGCACCATCAGCCTTATCGTCTAACTGGTTGTCGTTGGGCTCTTCCGGTTTGTCTTCTGCAAAGACGAAGTTAAATGTACAAAACTAATACAAAACAAAATCAACATGTAAAACAACAATTGATTTTGGTAGTGCGGATTTCATTTTGTAGTTAATGTTGTTTAACAACAACAACATCAACAACAACAACAACAATATTACCATTAGCAACAAAAACAACCACAAACAACAAGAAAAACGACGACAACAACAACATTAGCCATCCCACCATCTTGATCCAACAAAAAACGGTCCAACTGCTCCTCCTGTGGCTCTTCGGCAATAACAACAACATCAATAACAATAACAACAACAACAACAATAATAATAACAACAACAACCTTCATCCCACAATATCGGGTATAACTGCTCTTCCTTTGGCTCTTCGGCAATAATAACAACATCAACAATAACAACAACAACAGCATCAACAACCTTCATCCCACAATTTCGGGTCCAACTGCTCTTCCTGTGGCTCGTCAGCATCTCCCATCTGCATGTCGGTTTGCGGTTCATCCTCTTTGCCCTCCGTTTCTGATTCGGAATCCGAGTTTTCTGCAATTTTTTTATGAATAAAAGATTTTTTTCTCATCATCTACTATCAATAATTTTAAAAGTCTGTATTTTAAATAACACTAACTAACAACAACAATATAGAGGTATTCAACTATGCCCTGCCCAGTATGTATACCGCCTGGTCAGATTAAAACCACATACCATTAAAAGAGAAAACGACCGACAGTTCAGCAGAATCAGCTCACGTTTCACAGGTAATATAGGATTACCTTTGGATTGCTCATAATCAATGCCCATAACCACAATGTGTTATATAACAATAAAGAATAAAAACCTTAATGTAAATGTCTTTATCTGCTCAGAGACAGTCAACGGTACAACCCTGAACTTGATCAATATTCAAATAGATGTTAATATTGCAACACTGCACGATGAAATGAAACATCGGCAACACCTAACCTAACGAAAACCATCCTGAATAAAAAATTGGCCTATCATTTCACTCCGAATTCATTCCATGCCAGCCAATTAATGTTTCGCTCTACATTCGTCAGGGTTAGCAGTAAATGGTAAATTCGTTACACGCGATTTTGATAACAAATCTGACGAAGACGTACGGACCGTGAAACGTAACATATGAAATTGTCTGTCCTACCCTTGCTCAAAAAAGAATAAAGAATGAAATAGTTGGCTACAAACAATAGCCAGCCTATCAATATCAACAACAACCCAAACCGACCATGTTCATCCAAATTCAGGTCCTCCAGCGGTGCATCAAAGTCATCGTCCATCTCAATCGGCTGTTTCTCGCCGTCTTCTTGCTTTTTCGGCGGCTCCTCTTCCGGATTATCCTGCAAATATTCCAATTTACAACAAGATCTTGAGAATGTAATGCCAACTCTTCTCCAGGATGCTGAGTGAATGACAAGCTTGGCTGATCGAGTGAACTACCGCAATATTAGCAGGTTGTCATGATTGGTTTCATTCAGTCTCCAACAACGACATCATCAACAACAACAACATCTACAACAACATCATCATAAACAACAACAACAACAAATGAGCACCTGTTTCTCGGCATTCTGATTCTTCAGGTCTTCGATCTGTGACTGATCCTCAATCTCGTCGGTCACGTCCTTCATGCCCTCACCGTCGCCCAGACCAGCCTGGAAAAGCGCGCGTAATTCAAACATTCAAATTACGTTCAACTGGGAAAACTGATGCTACCCTTTCAGGTATTAAGAGTACAAGCTGATTGATTAAGGGACTGAAAAGAAGCATGTCGTCACTGGCATTTTTTTAGCTTGACTTCCTTTTTTTACAGAAACAGCTTTGATTTTTTATTAAACCCAATTTACTAACAGTTTCATAACTCATAATCTAAGACTGTGGATGGTTTGCAAAGTGTTGATCTGTGTACACATGGAAAAGCGCGGATTCAAATTCAGTTTTCAGTAACAACTCATGGTTAGTTCACCAACGTTTTGTAGGTCCTCGAATTTGGTCGGCCGTTCACCGTCGCCTTCACCATCCTGCACTTGCGGGATCGGGTTGACGAAACCCTGAAAATACTCGGATACCGTCAACAACAAAAACAACACCACAATTAACAACAACAACAACGGCAAAAAACAACATCACCAACAACAACAACACCAACAACTACAACAATAATAAACACACCTGTGTAAATAGCTGATGTAGCAGTTTCGACGTGCGATCGCATACGCATGCATACTGCCGCACCACGGCCTCGGCCTCGGCGCGCAGCGCGCGCAACAGTCGCGTTACGCTGCAACACTCAACTTCGCATCACGATTGTTTTTTGTATTTTTACTATGTCATTGAAACGTTATTAATTACTGTTATTATTGAACTGGCGAATGAACCGATCCTCCGAAGGGAAGGAAAATACTCCAAACAGGAAAAGACAGCAGCTTTGATGCAATTTACAAACACCTTACATCTACGGAATTTCATTTTTGGAATTAGAATGTGAACATTGTGAACCAGTCATAAACTTTGTTTGTTTGTTTTGTTTGTTGGGTTGTCTCACTCGGATTAAGACTTCGCCGGGTCCCAATCACGAATGGTGCTTGCCATAAGGCATATCATGGAATCAAGTTTCAAGTCAAGTCACTCTATCGGATGTTCAAGGCATATTCTTTAACGACCATCAGCCAGTAGGTCACAATTCTGTTTGACTGCCATAAGGCTTGTTGGTGACGGCCCCGGGATTCGAACCCGTGTGCGGCCAGCCAGGCGGTTTCAGAGTCTAGCCCCTTAACCACTTGACCAGCGAGCCACTTTTTTTTTGTTGGGTTGTCTCACTCGGATTGAGATTTCGCCGGGTCACAATCACGAATGGTGCTTGCCATAAGGCATATCATGGAACAATTTCCAAGTCACTCCATCTGATGTTCAAGGCATATTATTTCACGACCATCAGCCAGTAGGTCACACTTCTGTTTTGACTGCCATAAGGCTTGTTGGTGACGGCCCCGGGATTTGAACCCGTGTGCGGCCGGCCAGGCGGTTTCAGAGTCTAGCACCTTAACCACTTGACCAGCGAGCCGACTAGGGGCGCGTTTAGAGTTTTCTTGAGAAAGTCTCAAGAATTTTATTTGTAAACCTTTCGGTACACATAAAAAATTTTGTTCCCGATAATTTTTCTTTTCGTTCGGTTGGGTTGAGATCAAAACGTACTTTTATGAGTTCCGAAAGTTTTACAAATAAAATTCTTAAGACTTTCTCGAGACAACTCTAAACTGTAAACGCGCCCTAACCTGTTAGCGATTACAACCAGCTGATCGAGCTGTATCTTCGCAGGTCCATCAAGCACCATGTCATGCGACACCCGATCCAGCATTGACCACGTTGATGAGACGGAGGCGGTCACCTAAATTAATTCATTTAGTTTTCATCGAAAAAAACGTTTATTCCATGAAATTCAACTCGAAAAGACAAGTTTGAAGAATTATAAAAATGTGAAAACAAACCTTTCCTATATCGGCACATGCCAACAGCGACTGGAATGCGTGCAACTGTTGCACAACGTCAATCACATCCTGCAGAAAAATAGAGCCATTCACATTATTCATGTTATACACCAACATGTTTATTCATTCATTCATTCATTCAGGTCACCCTGACAACATGCCCATGCGGTATACAATATATTATATAAGTGTGATAAAAAATATGAAGAAGATATAGTGTTAAAATAAAGAAAAGTATAATATAATGTTAGTGTTACCGGGAAAAAACTTGATGAAACTTAATAGTATATAAATATGTCTATGTTGAGTATACCCTTACTCCGTGACAAGATGCCTCGGTGGAGTGACAACCCCATAAAACCAACCACTGGCTAACGAGCTAAATCCCCCAAATGAAGGGAATTTCGTCAAAGGGGGGAATTGGCAGTTTTCAGGCCATTTTACCTACACCTTAGTTGGGAAACAAATTGTACTTTTTGAAACAGTCAAGGAAGGGGAAATATTTTAGTTTTCCCACCCTTTCTCATCTGCAAGTGAAACCAACATGTTCATCATTGGATGGTGTGGCACGATCGGCGATCGACTGTTGATTGTGCATTCGTTGGACGCACAACTTGAGCTGATCGGTGCACTGGCTGACTCGTTCAGATATGATCGACGTATCCACGACGTCCTCTGACACCGACTCTTTGACATCCACGATCAGCTTCACTGCCATCTTCAAGTCGTCCCGAGCGTTCAGCAGATGCTCGTTGAAGGCGTGTGATAGCTCTGTAATGGTATGGTAAACTATTCTCTCAACAAGTTAGCTAGATAAAAATGAGAAAAATACTCTTCTAAAGTGTCTTATAATACATTTGTATGTTCATTTTATTTTATAGCTTAGTCACAGAGTATCCTCACCCCTCACGTCTTATATTGCTAGAAAATGCATTTTTATGTTGTGTACAGTTTTTCACATTCGGCATAATGATGGTCAATGGAGCGTTCGAATTCGTTAAAAATAACGGCAGACTCGAAATCACTGTACTGTTTCTATATCAAAAGGAGGGTTTGATAAGGCTGTATTGTCTATCGAATCCAAATTAATCATAAGTTGATCGGAAAATTTATCTCTGCTGTACATATCTGATGGTTTCCGAATTTTTCAAGTAAATTAGAGTTGTTTTCCTTTTCTTAAATCAACAATCAACAGTCAACATACTCAACGACAACCAACCATATTCATCGGGCATAGCAGCATACTCCAACAACTGACTGATCGTGATTGTGGATCGGTTGTAAAGACTGGCCAAATCGGTGGTCAGTTCATTGATAGATTGCCTGCAACGATAAAAAATTATTTTACCTCATCAGATTTTTACAGTGTTCCTCTATAGCCGAGAATACATTCGTATCCCGTTTTTTTCATGAAGACAAACGGGCTTACTGCAGCGAATACAGTATGTATCGTGAAACACGATTCATGTTTCATAGTACGACCATATCTGACAAAAGTCGCTCTTACATCTAAGATCAGTACAGTTTCGTTTCCAACCAACTTGTTCACATACGTCGCCGAACCGAGATCAGTCGTCACCGTTAATTCCACTTGTTTGACAACGACATCAACGTCGGTTAGCAGCGACTTTAGTTCGGCTGAAATTTATGATAAAAAAACCAAACCCCATATTCCAGCTCTCGACGCAACAACAACGACCTGAGCGACAACAACAACAACCACAACAACAATGACCTCAGCTACAACAACAGCAACCGCAACAACAAAAAACGCAACAACAACAACAACAAAAACAACAACAACAACAACAAAAAACCGCAACAACAACAACAACAACACCAACAACAACAACCAAACAACAAAACGAACAACAACAACCAACCGAGTTTAGCGGTATGCAATTGTGATTCAGCCGTTGAGTTGCAGATCACCGGTCGACTGATCGATGAAGACAGGCTGCCTGGTACCCAGTTCAGATGACGTTCGGCTGAAACGAATTAATCATTATGATAATGATAACATTTCGTCCAAGAATTAGCAATGAACACAACACGAAGATATGATTTTAGTAGATAAGGTATCACATTAGTACGTGTATATTGATTAGTAATTTTTACTGAGGAGCAGGTTCATAGAAAAACAGATCGAAAACGTGGTAGTTAGGCAGATATTTGCTGAATGTGATGAGCTAATGAAGTGGTAAAAGTCGCTCTGTAGAAGATTTTTCACGAAAATAATGCATTTCATCGCAATTGATTCACAATGACAATAGTGAAAACTGAAAAACCAACAAGCAGCGCACGACCACACGTCCAGTTGTTTACTGATATTTGACCGACAGCTGCTGATCCTGGCCGTCAACGCTTCAGTCAATTGCCGGCATCGCACATTTGACGATGAGCTCAGATCGGTCGTCGTTGTATCAAGCTGCAAATCATGCATTTAACTGTTTTTACTAGCAGACGAAGATATTGAATCCCCCTCTTTGGCAGTTCACTAGAGTCAAATTTGTTCCTTACGGTGTAGATACGTGACCTTAAAACCGCTAATTCCCCCCTTATTTGTGAAATCACCAGTGTCATTGATATGGACACTGAATTTTAAATGCGAAAACAAAGTACAAGCCGTTGAGGGCGTTTATGGTAGTTAGGACGACTTTTGCTTAGCTTTATAAAATATACAAAAATTATGCGAAATCTAGAAGATATTATAAAAAAGCAAAATATTTCAGTAAATTTTCCCAACCGCCATATCTGTGAAGCACGTCGCGATCGATTCCATGTGTCCGACGCCATTGTTGAAGCTCGTGGTCTTGTCGACCAGGTCGGCCAGAGAGTGGGCCATCAGATCAACCAGACCCTGGCCGGTCTGTATCAGTTGCGGGCCGATGGCTGAAATATATTAAAAAATAAACCAGGAGTTCCCCAATAAATTCAAACCTAGAGGTGAACATTTTTGAATTGAAACTAGTGAATTTGGTGATAAAAATTGTTTACCAGCAGGTTTGTTCTGTGCCGAACTCAACGAGGCGATCGAACGATGAACGAGCAGACGTGAAGAGGCAACGTGGTGAACCTGCTTTTAATAATGATTTATAGTCGATTAAGATAAACCTCTCAAAAAAGTGTATAAAACTTTATGTACAAACACGTAGAGACAAGGAAATTTCAGTTATGATCGGTATAACCACAAGCACAACTTTGAATTATTTTGAATAAATAAACCAAAAACCAACCAAATTAGCCGAGGACTGCTCAAATTCCATCATGAGGCGACCGGTCAGTTTATCGATATCCAGCCGCAGTCCTTTACTGAAAATGAAAAGAATAGCAACACCAATAGCAACGGCAGCTACTATATGATGGAAAAAATATACGACAACAACAACATCCTCAACAAATCATCATCAACAACAACAGAAAAAACAACAACAAAAACAACAACAACAACAACCCACCGGAAAGCCCATCCCAGTTTCCTGGCCGTTTTGAGTGCATCAGTGAGAGCGCGCTGCCGACCGGAGATGGCGCGACCATGCAGTTTGGCCTTATGATCATCGTCACCCGTGTAAATCACCGGTTTCTGAAAACCAACTCATCTTTAATATTCTCAATTTATTAAGCGGTTTTTGTATCCAACATTTGTATCCAACAACGTACGTCATCCCGATGATTGAACAAAATAAAAAAATGGGCAAAACGTTGAGTGAGTGAGGGAGTGAGTGAGTGGATGAGTGAGTGAGTGCGTGAGTGAGCGAGTGAGCTACTGAGTGAATGAGTGAGTAAGTGAGTGAAACCAAACCACCAACCGCAATCAACGTCTTCACTTCATCGGCCATTTCGGCGAAATCACCGAGTACCTGACAGCACGTATTTGAGGTGATTCGTTCAAGTATTTGCTCGGCCAGCTCGTCCGCCCGACATTTGTTCTTGAAAGCCCAGATGTCGTTACAGATGGCAGTGGGTAACAATGTAACATCGGGCAGAGGTTTTTCGTAGATGTCGGCACATGGCGCCGATAGAGCGTCCTGGAATCACATGAAATTTTACTGTAATCATATCAATCAGGTTATTATATCGTAATAAAATGATTATACCGTAATCAGATGATCATACCGAAATCAAATGATCATACTGTAATCAGATGATCATACCGTAATCAGATGGTCATGCTGTAATCAGATGATCATACCGTAATCAGATGATTATACCGTAATCTGATGATTATACCGTAATCAGATGTATAGACAGTAATCAGTTTTTACTTGGACTTCGTTATCACTGGAACCATCATTACGAAATACCAGTACCAACAAAATAGTGGTCGGACCTGGAGAGTCTGAGTTTGAATGATCTGCCGGGCAATGGCAGAAACCCATAACCAGGCGTTAAGGACTGTGTCTGAAGTCATGTTTCGAACCAGGATCATTAGTTCTCGAGACTGGCGCCCTACAGACTGGACAAGCAACGTACGACGATAACCAACCTTATATTTCTTGATGATTCTGAACAGCTGAGCGTGCGCCTTCTGTGCCGACAGCTTGACCGACCACGTGTTCAGGTCTTGGAACTTGACGATTTTGATCAGATCCTGTGACAATGAACAATTTATAAAAATATTATAACTGTAAAAATTCTTGCATATAATAATATCTGGGAGAAACTTCGAACTTATTTTATTATTTACCATGGACTCAAATTTAAGCCACCCTTATTTTTATACAGTGATTTTCATTCATAACATGAACAAAATAATACGAAATGAACAAATAATCACAAAAAATAAAGTGACTTTAACCTCCAGCTCTTTGCGTATGGGTGCCGTCACGTGTTTCACTCGATCTTCAACCGCCGCCAAAAACTGACCGAAATATGCACTCAGAGAACGCAGTTGCGATATCAACGATGAATCTGTGATTGAAGTTTATTCATTTAATAAAGAACCTCCTAATCATAAAGAAAAAACGTGATAATTTTTTACAAAATCTCACAAGGATCGGCATAACAGACGACAACCAACGATACCGTAATAAAAAATAAAACTACAGGCAATAACCACAGCTGACACGGAAAAAGTGAGCTACAAAAATCGACAACGGACACGGTCAGCAGTTAGTAACAAAAAATACTGATTGTTGACAGTTTTCTAATTATATAAGCTACAACTCACCCACGGTCGATGGTATCAGAATCTGTACGAATCTGACGGCCAGTGCGATACCATCCAGACGTGATCGCAGATCGCCGATTGTTGACGTCGTCAGCCACGTCTGACACATGGCCAGAATCGTGGATACGGTAGTCACGTCGGTCGGACACTGCAAGTGCTCATATAAATAACTAAATACATTTATCTGGGCGGAAATTTTTTTTGATAAGCGCTGAATTTTATGCGCGAAACGAAAAGAAGTTCACCGAAAATTATAATAAGTTCCGAGTTGAGTTCTAGTTTGAGTTGAAAAGATTCGTATCTTGTTGTTGTTCCCGACGACTTAACCATGTCAATGGATTACTTACGATTTATAAAAATATGATTAAATAAAAATATAACAAGTTATTGATATGAAAATTATGAACCCATAATAAAAACCAAACCAACCGGTTTCAATTTATGGTAGATGGTAGCCACCACAGGCAGGACGGCCAGTAGCGTCTGCTGACTGATATCCGCATCCACACAACTCTGAAAACAATATCCCAAATCTAATAATCATCATCTTTTCGTTAATTTCATAAACACTGAAAACATGAAAAATTTGGTTTTGTTCCACCAGGATTTGACCTGGGACATATGGCTTAGACCTGTACCTCTGAGCTATGGAAACGCCGACATCAATCGTTCGTTCAATCAACTATATTACAGTTGTGGCACACACGCTCACACACTGTACACGAATTCAGTTACAATTACAAGCCCAGTGTTCTAAGCTGTGTATACTCCAACAACATGGAAATACCCGAATTTATGAATAACTAACCAGTAAATGTGCCCAGCACTTGACTTGCGCCCGACGCCAGTCCACCAGCAACTGTCGGATCGGGTTCAGCCAGGACGAGAGACTGACTGTCTTCGATGCCACAAGCTCCCAGTGCTCGCATTCCTCTGCAAGTCAGGTTAGTAAGATCACTGACTCACTCACTCAGTCACTCAGTCACTCACTCACTCACTCCACTCACTCACTCACTCACTCCACTCACTCAACTCACTAACTCACTAACTCACTAACTCACTAACTCACTCACTCACTCACTCACTCACTCACTCACTCACTCACTCACTCACTCATTCACTCATTCACTCACTCACTCACTCACTCACTCACTCACTCACTCACTCACTCACTCACTCACTCACTCACTCACTCACTCACTCACCCACTCACTCACTCACTCACTCACTCACTCACTCACTCACTCACTCACTCACTCACTCACTCACTCACTCACTCACTCACTCACTCACTCACTCACTCACTCACTCACTCACTCACTCACTCACTCACTCACTCACTCACTCACTCACTCACTCACTCACTCACTCACTCACTCACTCACTCACTCACTCACTCACTCACTCACTCACTCACTCACTCACTCACTCACTCACTCACTCACTCACTCACTCACTCACCGAGTAATCGCTCCAGCTGTGCGGCCAGTTTCATCCAGGGTGCGTCCAACGGCTGATCGAGCACGAATCGTATGCACGTACGAATCCGAGTCAATGACGTCACCTCGGGCCAATCAGCCAGCAGCTCAACGACGGCCGCATCGAGGGCATTGAGCAGCGTATTGCAGCTGTAGAGAGAAATAAAAAAGTTTTATTTTGGACTAATGCAGCTAGAAATGTATATCTTGTGGAATATTAAACTTCGAATTCGCACAAATTTTGATTCGAATGCTGTTTTCAAAACCTAGCTCGGGAGGCTTTGCATTTTGCGACAAACAGGCATCACTAAGCATCATTATTATTTATCATTTAATATTTTCATCTACAACTTTCTTTCGTATATTTATAATTCAAAAAATTTTAATTGTCATTAATGATTATACCTATATATTTTTTTTATTATCGGTCAGTTCCAGTTCCATAATCATCTCAATAACTCGACTCACCGATTGATCTGCGCCATACGCGGCGGCTCATTGTAAACGTCGATGTGTCTGTCGTTGTCGACACCGTCATCGTTGAGTTTGGCCATTTGGCGCACACTGTTCGACAGGTGGACCAAATGTGCGCCCAACAAACGCTGATCCACTTGTTCCACGTTGGCCATCGCCGCACACGACTGTTCTATGGTGAGCATACGCAATTGGTAGAGATCGGAGCACTGAAAAATACATTTTTTTGAATTGAACATGTTTTTTATTTGAAAAAAACTGTATTTGAGCTTATTTTCTAACACACTAGGCAAGGTTTTATTTGTTTACCATGATTCTAACAAGAAGTGAACGCTACAAACGAACTCACTGTTACTTCATCAAATACTACGAGAATAACCTAAGAAAAACATTACTTGACAAAAATTCTGAAAATTTCAATTTCCATTTAGAATGAGATAATGAATAATACCCAAGCCCAATACAGCACGTTCATCTGAACACCCGAAATCTTAGAAAGCTCTTCCAAACTTTTAAAGAAACAGTTAGCCATAGTTGACTAGTACTAGATGGAGAAAATTAGTTAATTAACCTTAGTCTCATCTTTATTGATGATCAAGCGCAGCACGTCGTGCAAATGTTTCGGCGTTACACGTGGTTGTCGTTGACGGCGTCCACCCTGTCTACCTTCATCCTTATCATCGTCCACCATCTCCTCAATGATCAGACCGTCCTCGTTCAGGCGTAGTCCGTTTTCCTGGAAAATAACTGGAATTAATCTAGCAGTAAATAGCTTAAGAAACACTGAAAATAAAAAGCCAAAAGAACTTCACTCTTCGGCAACAGCAGCACCACCACCAAAAACAACAACAACAACAACAACAACAACAAAAACAACAAAAATTCACCTCCGAATAGTCAGGCAGCCAGGCACGCATCTCCCGTTCATCACTGTCATCAGGGATCTCACCGTTGGCGTCCGGTTGAGGCGGCGGCTGTGGTGGTGCTACAATAAAAACATCTTTAACAACAACAACAGTGATGAAAAAAAGCTTCAAAAACTCAGAACACCAAAACCACGCAAAATAAATTACAAATAGTCGAGTAAATATTTACATTCAGATCCCGACTGCCCAAAAACAAAAACAACAACAACAACAACAACAACAACATAAACCCCAACAACAACAACCGACCATCCTCCTCCTTGCGTCGCGCAATATGGCCGGCCTTGGTGCGGTATTCGTAGTCTTTCTCCACCTCTTCATTGGGCACGAGATGCGACCAGACGGCCAGCAACCAGTCAAAACAAGTATCAGTTGGCTGCGATTCGGCGAAACATTGACGGACGTATCTGGAAAATTTCTCAGTAGTATAACTTTGTTGTTTTCACCTTAATTTACGTTCTCACTCACTGACTCTCTCACTCACTCACTCACTCAGTCCCATACTAACACACTCGAACACCACCTCACATAATTCGTTACGTTGTTTACAACATAATTGTTTCAAGAAGGAAATTTCAGGTTAGAATTCAAGACCAACTCAAACTGAGCCATCGGCGCATTGAATCGATCGTCATCATCCGATATATCGGTGGGCCACGAGAGCAACCAATCGTAGTCGGACAGCTGTTCGTTCATCAAGCCAGCGTCATGATCACGTGTCATAAGCAGTCGACCGAAAACGGCGCCAAATTCAAATCGTTTGACCGTGCGATAGTGGATCAGTACGAGCTGGTGAACGGCGAGTTGGACGAGTGAGATACCTGGTATATTTGGTTATGTTAAAGGTTGGCATTAACTAATAAGAAGTGTTTTGAAAAAAATATAAAAATTTATAGTTGCACCATTTACAAGGAGAACTTTGTAGAGTTTTCCAATAGATGGTTGAGACACATGCACAAGATACACAAGAACTATGAGTTTTTACAAGTGGCACACCATGAAAACTTTCCGAATCATCTTGAAAATTCGAACGCGAATGCGAATTTTGCTTGGAAAGTCGAATGCGAACGCGAATTGTTAAAAACAAAAAAAATTTTACGTGCCCTCTGACAAGAATTTTTTTCTGTTGTCTTAGTATTATCAGTCACAACCGCAAGGCAAGCAAAAAACAATATAAACGACAACCACTAAGACCGAAAAAAAAACATGTCACCACGAAACGTACCAATCAGGAACGGCGTGACCAGATCCATATAGGCGAGTGCTTTGTTTTTGAGCGCACTGTTGAAGCTCGCGGCCGATCGCAACCAGCCGAGCAGTCGCGCCAATCGATGCCCGGCCACATCGGTGCTCGATGATTTATGGGACATTTCCGAGGAGACATTTTCAGAAAAACCAGCCACTGTAAACCAATCGGCAGGCAGCATTTCGCTGGTCATCGAGCAGAAGGCACGCAGTTCGGCCACCAGATTTGAGTACTGCAATCGCAAATTAGTAGACAGAGAATATGAATCAGAAGACCTTACAAAAACAAACAAGAAAAGTTATTTATTTCATCTTTGAGTCTGTCGGATAACATGAGTTTCACAGTATCCTCAATGGTTGAAACATTACTTGGTAAGTTCATGTCTTCTGAAAATTGGCTGACTTGGCAATGCTGCAGCTGAGTTGACCATTCTCATCAGTTAACCAACCCAACGACAACCAACCGTCACGTCCGGAGGTCGATAGCCATCCAACTGATTCTCGTCAATCTTCCTCAATTTGGCCTCGCATTGGCGTTTAGCGCCAAATACGGCCGCTATATACGGATCGGCGTAAGTATGGGTCGGATTGAGTGCATGACCGGTCATTATACGAGCGTAGGTGTTGAGCACGTTGAGCTGTTCATTGAGCAGATCGAGCTGAAAATCAGTGCATTATGACAACAACAACAACAACAACAGCAGCAACAACAGCAACAACAACAGCAAAAACAACAACAACAACAACAACAACAACAACAACAACAACAACAACCAACAACAACAGCAACAACAACAACAACAACAACAACAACAACAACAACAAAAAACAAGAACACCAGCAACAACAACAACATCAACAACAACGACAACAACAACAACAACAACAACAACACACCTTGAACACAAGCATGGATCGCTTGGCGTGTTGCTTGACGATGGGATCGATCGAGTTGGCCGGCGGACAGCACCGACCGAGTATAAATGAACCGAGCAGTGCGACGGACGGGTAGACATGGTTGTCGGCTAGCATAGTGAGTGAGTGAGTGAGTGAGTGAGTGAGTAAGTGAGTGAGTGAGTGGGTGAGTGATTGAGTGAGTGAGTGAAAGTGAGTAGTGAGTGAGTAAGTAAGAGTTAGTGCGTGAGTGATTGAGATAGTGAGTGAGATTAAGTGCGTGGGTGGATGAGTAAAGTGAGTGAGTGAGTGAGTGAGTGAGTGAGTGAGTGAATGAGCTAATCAACCAACCAATCATCGTCGTGCACGTGTCAGCCACGTTGGTCAGCTCCACATCATCAATACTCGTGGTAGAGAGACCACGAATCAAGTCCATCACTACCGTACCCATTTCCGAGCTGAAATCAACCTTATACGTAGTAGTATAATATGCAACCAATCAATTTGAAGGAAAACTTTTGACGCGCATTCCTCGAAGATACCACAACCAATAGAAACAGTAATACTCGAAAGAAATGAACTCTCGAAAAACTTGATAACAATTTAATGATTATGATCTACGACTGGGGTGATCTGTTTTGTACTTTGTGACATCATATCCGACTTCACTAGTCTCTCATCGTAACTGAATAAATCTGTCTCCAGCGATGACATCACATCAGCCATCTATACCACCAACGTTTGGTTGCGCCAGGCGTGTAGATGATGGACGGCCAGCTGCCAGAGCCATGCGTGCAACGATCGTGTCTGTTCGATGTATCCGCCCATGCGTCCGATGCCTGTTAATGCACGACCAGATGCCACGAGCTGTACCACTGATGTGAGGATCGGCAGTTGACCGAGTAGAGCACGCTGAGAATATACAACTTAGATTAATTCAGAGCCCGTCGGTAAGTCAGTCAGTCAATCAGTCACTCATTCCAACGACTCACTCACTCACTCACTCACTCACTCACTGATTCACTGACTGACTGACTGACGTGACTGACGTGACTGACTGACTGACTGACTGACTGACTGACTGACTGACTGACTGACCGACTGACTGACTGAACGCGACGTAGAACGACTTGGCTTCTCATGATTTCACTCACTCACTCACTCACTCACATTAACACTAATGCGATTGTCATCGGCGAATAGCTGATCATTAAGCGCACTCGTCAACACGGGTTCATTCAACGCCAGCAACAGCTGCAGTGTCCGGGGACAGGTGGCCGACTGCCAACGTGTCAACGACAGCCAGAACACCGACGTACTGCTGGCCAGTGCGAATGACGAGAGATCGTGACGAACCACTGAAATGGAAACTTCACGACGTGGACGTGGAAGACAATTAATGTTTCACGGGAGGAGGAGCCAACACGATTTGTCAGGACGGTGAAAATACAAATGTGTCCTTGATTCGACGATCCCAGAAGAACTGAACATTGTTGCAGTTTGCAGGCATATGGACACTCATAATATAAAGTCTGCCAAAATAACAAACAGAAAAGTCTCAACTGTCAAAACGGAGCTAAAAATTGGCGCGCATGATAGACTCCAAACAAATCAAGAAAATATTTTAACGTTTGTTTTCCCCCAATGATCGGAACGGAAAACTATATTATATACCACTATTCTAATTTATGTTATGAACAGTTTGTCAAAAAAATCTGACACCTCGAAACATACCAGTATTCAGCGTCAACTCGTGCGCATTCAGCAGGGCAGCATCATTGATGCGTTCACACTGCTCCATCACATTGGTCATGACATCATCGCTGCTGCTATGGTTGTGCTCGTGGTGATCAGCCAAGTGCTCCACATGAACCGACTCCAGTGTCGAGACGGCATCTGCAATGTTGAGGTGAGATTCGTTATCGATATGGATGAATTAATGTTCCAACTATGAAAGGCAAAAATAGACATCTAATTACACCATGTTGAAACAAACGATTAAAAAGCCCGTCGTTAGTTAGTCAAGAGTTTTTTCTCGAAGCGCACGGCAGTAAGAAACGCACATTATTTTGCCAATCTCGTTCGTGTTTGAGGTACGTACGCCTAAGCTGGCAGCGCATGGGTGCGACATCATGTGCCTTCCGCACCCATGTTTAACACAAAAATACAGAAACCAACCCGACGTCAGACCAACGGCCATCCATCCAACCACGTCAATGACGGCCTCGACGGCGTTATTGCTGGATCTGGATGTATTTCGGGCCAATATCGAGATGATCGCCAACATGCGCGTGATCTGCAATCATTCTTCGTCTCAATAAATTTTATACTTGGACTCTTCATTAACTGAAGTCATAAGGCACACTAATACCATATCAGAATGGTGTTTTCGTACAGGCCAGAGAGTTGAAGAAACTGACGGGCAATGGCAGAAATCCCAGAGTAACGCGTCAGGATCTGTGACTCAAGTCAGGTTTCGAACTTAGGAACGCCCGTTTACGAGGCCATTGTCCTACGCACTAGACTATACACCGACACAGAATAATGGGATATCCTTAACATGTTTCACAATCACGACACATGAAAAACATACGGCAGTTGCACATAATTTGTTGTAAATGTGCGAAACGGTTGAAAAGAAAAATATAAGAAGAAAACCAGACCAAGCTTGAGCTTACAATGAAAAAATATCTGAACTCGATCGGCACTTATTTGGCATGAATTTATCTCTTGAACTTGAACTTTTATTCAGGTTTCTCACCCTAATGTCAACGAGGAATACCAAGTCACAGAGTGAAATAACGGTCATTCCTAAAATCATCTCACCAACCAATCCATATTGTTCGGCATTTGGCACGGCCAACGATCGATGTCCGACGATCAGCGATGCCGAAAACTCGGCGAATCGTCGCTGCATCGACGTATCGTACGACCAGTGCTGCGACAGCGCACACATCACGTCATTCAGTGCCGGTGAAGGTCTACAACATGAAAGATTTCTAGAACACCAGAAATTTTTTGAACATCAAAAAGTCTGGAATGTAACATGTATTAGAAATTTCAAGAACACGTATATCGTTCACCAATGTTGTGAATCAAGTATACAATATTACTCACTGTAACTACTTCTGCTACTACTACCGATAATCTACAGCCACCACACAGGTTTCGAAACCACGACCTCTGTATTGCCAGTCCAGCATCTTCACCAAACGGCCGTCCCACCATCAAAGCATTACGCCACCAACCGAACTACACCACAATCGACCGCCGTCTGTATCCACCGATCCAGTCGATTATAGGACAACTGCAGCATGGCCATTGATTTATCGCGATCCGCCACCGTTACAGCGTTGATGAGGGGTGTGTGCCGAATGAGATGCTCGAAGACGACCACGTCGAATGCGTCCATGTAAAGCTGGAAAGAGATACCGACTATCAGAAAGACAGCATAGCAAAGCAACAAGACACTGAAAAACCACTAGCGGACGTGAAGAAGTGAGAAGAGCGAAATTCCCTCTGTTTGCCGTTTTCAAAAAGTATATTTTGTTCCCCAATGTGTGAATAAAATGGCCTGATAACGGCAATTTCCCCAAGTTGCAATTTTTAGAAGTGTAGGATATTGTCTCAATATTAAAAAAAAACTATGAATCATGTAGATTAAAATGAAAAACACTGTGAAACATCAGTTTTATGAGTCAAAAATTGCATTTACCTTCGATAGTTGGTCATCGTTGGGCAGTGATTCCATCGACGAAACCCACGCATTCAGACTACTGTAGATCGATTGCAGATGACCGGATAGTTGATCGACCAGAACGATTTGGTTCGGCTCGGGCACACTTTGTTCATCCAGCTCTTCTGTAATTCCACGGGCATCACTCACTCTACTACCAACACAACAACAGCAACAGAAACAACAACAACAACAACAACAACAACAACAACAACAACAACTACTACTACTACTACTACTACTACAGTAACAACAACAACAACAACGAAAACAACAAAGAAAACAACAACATCAACAACAACAACCAACAGCAACAACAACCAACTGTTGATTAAGGCCCTGGCGGCACTCAACGCGCATCTTCTATCAACTGGTTGACTGATTAATCGGTGAGTCAGCATCCTCAATACCAGCGCCAAATGCGAGGGCAGAATCATCGGCAACTTCTCCAGGTCATTGGCAGACTCGGCGACGAAATTCCGCTCGAAGAACGTCAGATTCCACGGCACGGATGCATCGATGACGATTCCATTCAGTTGACGTCGAATGTCGGCCAGTTTCGGTAATGAATGACCTGGAAGTGAGTGAGTGAGTGAGCGAGTGAGCGAGTGAGAGGGTGAGTGAGTGAGTGAGTGAGTGAGTGAGTGAGTGAGTGAGTGAGTGAGTGAGTAATATTAAAACAACACAAACCTTTGTCGGTCATCAATTTCAGCGCCAACTTCCATCGGGCCGTAGGCAGCACAAGGAGAGCCAGCAGTGCACGATACAGCGACAGACTGCAATATTAACACCAAAGCGGATTAACGAAATCTGCTCTTTAGACAATGTAACAGAAAAAATATAACGGCATCAAAAATGTTCACCAAAAATAAATATAGTTTTATAGTTCGCTAATCATAGCAATCCCAATTGATAAGAAGACTAATTAACCAGAAGAACGAAAACATTAACCAGTCTTCCCTGTCAGGGAAAACAATTGTGTGGGGTCAAATCAGAAAAAACGTGTTTCGGCGGTTTCAAACAAAATGAGTGCTGATAATCACATAATTTGACACACCTATTGGAATCGGACGAATTACCATGCAAGCAGGCCATCAGTTGATAGTCGTTGAAGGCAGATGAATTCGAGATCAGTGTTGGCACAGAGAGGCAGCGGGGCAGCAGATCTGACGAGTCGGTGGGTGACTGCAAAAAAGATTAATTTTCAGTTTCGTCAATTATGAATCATTCACAACGTTTCGGCAACTTATACAGACAAGCAGAGAAAAAAGTTAAACTGTTCGGTTTCGTCGTCTTTGACATCTGTAGTGAGAATATTGTTACAAAAGTGATAATTTGAAATAAATAAAACGATTTGTAATGAAAAGTAAATTACAACACTTCATAAGAGTGAAATTGTAACTTATAGCTATCTTGCTAACTTACTGAGAGAATTGTTTCGAAAACAACACAAAAATTGAAAGTTCTCCTATTTTTCATCGGTAAAAATGGTTGCGGATGTGGAATACCAACCAGCGTCTGGTCCAATGGACGCTCAACGTAGGTCTGTACGACTCGACGCACGGACTCGTGCACGTCACGGTCACCATCATCCATGTCATCCATATCCAGATGGATCGATTGACCGCATACGGCGACGCATTCCAGGATACGGTAGGGAGATAATTCTAGAAAACATAAACTTATAGGAACTTATTAGAACATGATAAAAGTAGCTCACTGGTGGAGGAAGGGGTGTGATTGGAAAGTTCCAGTGATTTCTGACCACAAAACCATAAAACTGAAGACCTTTAATATTAAGACAAGTGAGCTTTTTTGCTCGGAAACATGTCCAATAGCACGTAGTTTTTTGGAAACTCCTGAGAATTTGGAAAATAATAATATTTCAACTGCCATCTACCGGTTTACAAGAAAAAAAATTATTATCAGCTGTCCTCACCCCTACTAACCAGTCGTACCACCGCTGATCACGGCCACAGTGGAGGCCACCCGTTCATTCAAGCCGGGCACGGACGAGCACAGAACATCACGGGTATCCGACGGTGACTCCACCGATCTCCAGGTATCGGCGACGGCGATCTCCAGTGCCCGATTGCGCATCGCCCGTGAGAGCGAACCGTGCTGCGGATCCATCGTGAAGAACAGTCTATAACAAATTACTTGAAATAAGTGAAAAAAACTGTTTGGAGAAAATTTCAAATGTCAACGTTCCATAAAGCTGAGCTGAGTGAATTATCGATAAACGACTTGATGTTTAACAATGCCAAATTTTTTGTTAATGAACATTCCGAGTCCAACGATATCTTCATCGACAGAAATCTGACATCGTCAACGTCAAGGATCAGTGTTTGTTTATCGAGAGTTCCAGCACCTTTTTGGAACAGTATTTCATATTCGACTATACACCTTTCTCAAATACTTTTTACTGTCAACTGTTTTTTCTCTCGACATTATCATATCTGAAATCATGAGCAGAGCATCACAAGAAGAGTTTCACCACAAACTCATCTACACAACCACTGAATACGGGGAAACTTCCATCGTTACCTCTTAGTAAACTGAACTGGACTCCAACCTGAACTCGGGATGTGGTTGGACGGTGATCACGTGACCATCAACCAGTCCACGCTCGGACATGAGCAGACAGCCGTCCGATTCCAAACACGTGTTGAGTCGATCCAACACGGCCGCACTACAGCAGTTCACGTTCTTCATGATCAGCCTGCAAAGAAATGGTCGTGATTCTTACTTAGTAAGTATCTTCTTACTTCAGTATCGCAAAACATTAGGAAAACCTTAAGTTTTGGAACTCGCAAAACATTTTTCCGATATCCAAGGTTATAAAATAAAATAATTAGACCCGTCATTTATACAGGGTGGGGCAGAAGTAACTATACACTTGTTGACGCAAAATTTCTCAAAAAAATTATATTGCTTCAATATGATTAAACGATCCAAACAGATGCTAAAACACCTGAAAATTTTGATTCTGCTATTTATTTTAACTTACAACAATTTATTTCATGAGTTATGCGTCTTTTTCTCGAAATTCGCCGTATTTTCGGTTGTTTTCAGTGATTTTTGTCAGTTATCTCGCCATATAAACTGTTATTTGATGAAAATTGATGTTGGTAAGTAATATAGAATGTATAAAAATAATCTTAAACGTTTAACAGGAGAGTAAGTTTACATTCATGCATAATAAATATAATAATTGCTTCTTTTTCCACGAAAATCACCGATTTTAGTCTGAAAACGGGAAAATTCTAAATTCATATTTTTCAGCTTAAAACAACTAAAAACATTATATTTCATGTTTATTGACTTATTTTAGTATCATAGGGTCCATTGAAACATTTAACTTGAACTGTTTTGTCAATAATCCAAAAACTGCGAAAATTGATTCAGGCATCTTGAACATGGGCCTTGCCATATTATCCGTATCGAATTGAACCATAGGGATATTCTGATGTTGAAATCATTCGATTCTCGTTCAGATACATCAAGTGAAACGTTTTATACACTTTTTATCCTTTATTGAGGATTTTGATTACACCATTAGGTCACTCAAAGAGGTTAAAAAGAGGAAAAACCATGAAATTACTGAAAATCCTGTTTTAATTTGAAAATAACTCAAGATACGGTCAAATAGACATCAGAATCGTTTTTTTCAGGTATAATAACGTATAGATTGCTCATAACATCATATACACTTACTATAATTTTTTTGAGAAATTGACCTCCAACAAGTGTATAGTTACTTTTGCCCCACCCTGTATACTTGATCCCTATGATAGAGGATAGTAAAACTTTACTGGTCCATGAGTTTCATTAGACAACATTTGACAAATATTTAGTATTTTTTTACATTTTATAACAATCTGAACGCTTTTTACATTTTTACATTAAAAAAATCGACCGACTATTCTGGCTCTTAAGTCAACTCCGAGTCTGAATGATCAATATCTCGCCCACTGAGCAGGTTTTTGCTGTTGTTGATAAAACCCGTTTCAAAATCAACATGTGTTCAAAAGAAAATCCCCAAACCCGTCTAACCATCGGCGGACGAATCAAACCTCCAAAGAGAGGTAAAAATTCTTCAGCGGAGGGAATTATCAGTTTTGATGCCGTTTTACCTACACCTTAAGGAACGAATTCTATTTACTGGAACTGCCAAAGAGGGGGGAATTCCACTTTTACAAGCCCTTCTTGTCCGCTAGTGCGTCTAACCAATGTCCGTTCATGTAGGCATCGACAAACGCACTGTTCACCCAATCGAATCGAATACTCGAATCGGTTGACGCCGCCGCCCGTTCCAATCGCGTAAGCAGATCCTTCAAATCCGAGTTGATGGCATCCTCATCGGCGATTACTGCAATAAGTTTGTTTTCAAATGTCGTTTTTTATTTCGCTCTCGATACAACGGATAACTTTTTGGTCAATTTGGTTCTGGGTCGGTCGCAGGTTGCCCCAATACACCGTTGCAATTCAGTATTTCGGTCAATTTTACTTTTTTGTGAAAACGGTATCTTGGTCGGATGTCAGCGTGACAGTGAAAAATGTTTTGGAGGCTAAGACTACAAAGAAAGGATAGCTTAAATTGTGTCTTTCTGTCAACTTCATGTGTAGATACCATACCTGGTTCGACAAATTGATTCATGGAAGTTACGGTTTCGAGTAGTTCGGCTGATGTGGCCGCTCCCTGTGCGGCATCCATGTACGTCTGAAACCGAAATCAAAATGTGTGATTAAGAATGAGCAAATGTTAATAAACATTCATAGACCATATCAATGTTAAAAAGCATATAATTTTAATAAAACTGCATATATTTTTATTCAAAAAATATCTTATCCATACCAAAAGAA
>OZ038447.1:3746721-3766721 GCA_964036265.1 Daptonema setosum | reverse complement strand
GTTCGAGTACCGAGTTCAGACGTTCCAGCACCGAATCACCGGCCAACGAAATCTCATCCAGCAGAATCGGCTGGCCGTGACGCATCGCCTGCACAAGCAGACCGTCCGTCCACACAAATAGGGCGCCTGTTTCGGCCTGAAATCATAGTAAGTAAAAATTGGGACTGCGGGGCAAGTGAGAATTTGCTGTTTGTAACACTTCATCATTCTGTTGATACTGTTTCGTATTAGGGCCTCGTTTTGACTTTTATTTGAATAATGAGTCTGTAGTCTGAAAGGAAACAAAAAACTTAGGGCCAGACTCCGCCCCACATTTCTCCATGCATGCTCCAGAGTTTGTAAAAAAAAATACACTAGATAAGAGAAGTTGTATGTTCGATATTGTATGTTCCTATGTTCATATCAACAGTCACATTGCACAGCAAATGAATTAATGGCAAATAAAACGTTATTCAAAAACATAAAACAATAAATCAACAGTTTGTTCAGCGGTGGCAGGTCGCAATCGACCAAGGAAGTCGGCGGCCTCGGACATGAGATGGCAAGAAATGGTGGGCAGATGGGTGGCGCCACCGTAAAGTGCGGCCAGCAGTTGACATGCCGTCGTCTTACCACAACTAAATGATTAGTCAGTCAGTCAGTCTGTCAGTCGGTCAATCAATTAGTCACGTCAGATAGGCAGTTAGTCAATCAGTAAGTCAGTCAGTCTGTCTGTGTGCCAGTCAGTCAGTCAGTCCGTCATTCAATGGGTCAGTGTGTTAGTGTTTCGCTAACCCAATAAATCAGTAGATGACCCCATTCAGTCAATGAAATCACTCAACCAGTCAGTCCTTGACCAACCCGGTTTCGCCGACAAATAGTATGGGCTCGTTGTACTGCATGGCCTGAGAGGCTAGCACGAGCATACGACGCATGTTACGGGTCCAAACGATCGACGAGCAACCTAAAAACAATTTTAGTTTTAGCCTACTCGAAGGGTTTCGGCGCGCTGTTTGAATTCAAATCTGCTGCTGACGCGCGTTATTATGAAGAAAAATATTTCATATTCCTTTCACAATATTATAGAAAATAGTGCGCCCAATTCATTGCATACGTGGTAATCGGTTTGGGAAAATACATCAATTTCAGTAAAAAGATGATGTGGCCAAACTAATTATCAAAAAATGTCTTCACAAATCAAGAGATATATTTATGTAACCTTCAATCTTCAATCGATCCAGTACATCCAACGCCGGCAGATACGGCGACTCCAACGAGAACAGGACGTTCGGTTTCAGGTCACGACGAAATTCGCGTTCCAACATTTTCCTCACGACATCCTCATCATCGATACGACGACATCGGCCGCCCAGCAGAAGGAATCCTAACGACAGATCATCAATTTCAGGTTGTTATCACATTTTTTACGTTTTTTTTTGTTTTTATCCCATCCATGATACTTCTCACAATAAACAGCATCTGAGAATGTTAAGGACACTTACTGAACCTGCTTTAATTAACTCAATTTCAGATTTTCTCATTTTTCACGTTGTTTAGCATTGTTATCCGGCATCCCTTTCCTGATATTTTTATATTCACTAATCACTGGAATCAGCCCAATAAACAGCATTTGAGAATGTTGTAGGAACTTGCTGGGCCTTTTGTTTAACTCTTTATCTTCACCTTACTGATATCAGCAAAATAAATAGCAAACCTAAGACTGGTCTGGTATAGTGCTGAATAGCATCCCTTCAAATCAAGAAGAGAACTAAAAATGCTGTAAATTTAATTCAAAGTCAGTCAAAATTCCAACCCTGATCGGCAATATACTGATTCCAGTCATGTGCGTTCGGCTGCTGAACGTGAGCTCGGGCGTATCTTTCGCCCCATCGGAACAGATCGCGGAGTGTCATGTACGATTCCTTACCGGCGAACAGACCGCTACTACTGCGGTAGATCTACAAACATTAAAGTATGACTTCAATGGTTCCTTCTTTATCTTTAACGGAAAGGAGACTGTTTCTCCTTCTTTGTCCTTGCCACTGGCATTTCTCCTGAAAGGCCACCTTGACAACAGGCAGTATAAAGTATCTATAAATATAATAGAATTAGACTGAAAAATGAAATATAGCAAGGTCAAAAAATTTACATTTCTTAACAAAGTATAGGTAAATTTTGAGAAAGTTTCTCTCTTATTCAAGTCCGGACTCACCTGCAACTGTTTCATGACCTGCACCATCTTGACGCTGTACTGTGCCGGCAGCTGACACCGATGCTGCAGAATGTGCTCCAGTTCATCCGAGGGCAGTTCGTCAAAGTGCAGCTCGATGAAGCGATTGCGGAACGCGCGTGATAGCCGCTTACGACCACCATAGAAACCAGAACCTGAAGAATCAGCGGTTATTAGGAGGAAGCGTTAATCCAAGCTTCGCACCAAAATTCCATGTTTTCCGTAAGTCAACCAGTCAACCAATACAGAATTTAAAGGGTTACGTTAAGTTTTATGTAAAACAACAACAACAACAACAACAACAACAACAACAACAACAAACCGGCCGGATTTTGTGTGGCGAGTAGTCGAAATCGGCGATGCGGTCGAACCACGGTTTGGGTTTCGCCAATGAACAATTCCCGATTGTCATCGAGCAGCTGCAATAAGAAAATTAATACAAACATAGCAACTAAAATAAACAAAAAAATGTTGAAACGTTTCTGGCGCTTGAAAAACCTCGCGCGCCATGAGAATGGAAAGCCAAAAGTCGGATAGTAAAAATTGGAAACTGGTTGGGTGCTCTTAAAATGAGGGATTAAAGAAGAAAAGATAGCGATCCTCATAACTGTTGAACAAAAAACGCTTTTACGAATCAAAATCGTGATTTTCGGATCAATTTTTTTTATAAATTTCCCGTTTTCTTCGGTATTTTCTTTCCAATTTTACTCGGTAAGCTACATCAAAATCTCCTCACAAAAATGTCAAAAAAATGAGAAAATGTGAGCAAAATTTGCTGTTTTAACAACTTGAACAAGAAAGGTAAACGTACGAACCCGATTAAGCGCTTCCAGAATTTCAGGTGGAGCCAGATTGAGTTCATCGAGTATAACCCAATGGCCCTGGCGCATTGCCCGAACCAAGGGACCTGGAAACATTTATCCATATTTTTATGTAAACATCATAAATAAAGAAACTAGAGCATAAAACTATAAACCATATTTTTTTTAGCTCACAACTGTAGATAGTTGCTAGACTTTACTGAACAAACTCACAAATTAGAAGTTAAAGTGAATAACCTTCAAAACTTGATATAACTCTAATTTATAATAAGTTATCTAATAAATTTCCGGAAAAAACGCAAAAAATGAAGGTTTAATAAATAACCTTCAACAAAGACGAGTCGTCCATCCGTCTGCGAACAGTAACTGCCGACATATTCCTGAAAGTTGATCAGTTGGTCGGTCATTTATCAGTCGACCGATTCCGCAAAACGGTCATTTAATTCATTTGTCAGTCACTCAGACCATTTCAGTCAGTCCAGTCATTCAATCCATAAACCATGCAGTCACCTAATGAAGCACTCCACCATTCAATCAATAAATTAATATGTGCGTCACACTTACCTGAATGTCCGTATGTTCATGATTGTTAATTCTGACACAGTGGTTGCCCGTCGCGGCAGCCATGTACTCGATGAGCGAGGTCTTGCCCACCGATGTCTCGCCCTGCAGCAGCACCGGGTAGTCTCTGAAACATAACAACGCTGAAACAACAACAACATAACGGGAAAGAAATTAAAGAAACAATAAAAACCGGTTTAATGCCTCTAATTAAACATACACCTACATATTAAGGGTTAGGTCTAGCGGCCTACCCTTGATACTTAGTACGGCATCAAAAAACAGCAGCAACAACTACAACAAAAACAATAACCTTAACAACAACAATAACAACAACAACAACAACAACAACAACAACAACAACAACAACAACAACAAACCTGGCGGCCAGCGCTCTAGCCACATCTCTCATATTCTTCCTCACCGTCTTCGTTAGTACGTAGGACGGATTGGTCGATTTCTCGCGCTCACCCGCTTCCAGCCAATAACTTTCCAGTTTCCTAAAAACAAAATTTTTTATGTGTCAACATCCACAACAACACCAACAAATTAAAATAACACCACCAAGAACAGCAACGACAACAACAACAACAACACCAAGAACAACGACAACGACAACAACAACAACAATCAACATTAACCAACACGTATTCGGTGGTATCATGATCTCTCGGCGGTGGCAGTGGTGTCGTGATGACCTGACGTTGGATGGACGTATCGGGGCCGAGAATGTGACGTTGAATCAACGCCAGTACCCGCGTTCGCGAAGCACCGTCCACCTGCAGCATTACATGATTTGATTCAGACCGGGATATCAGATTGATTTAATTTTAATATATCAAATTCTACATTATTTTTCTTATTTTATTTTTGTTGATATAATAATAAAATACATTTAATTACACATACAAATTATTTATTATGTTATACATCGATTTCCATACATGAAGTGCGGCCATCACTTGGCAGACACAACATTTTAGATGATGGATTTTAACTTTTTACTGATTTCATAAAACTTTTTGTCAGAAAAATTCAGTTGCACTTGCAAAAAAATATATTGGTTTTACTACCCGCTCCATATCGCGAAATATTCTGTAGTCTCAAAGTAAATATCTCATCGTGGAAGCAAAATTTTACAAAAAACAACAAAAATAAATCATGCTTCCATGAATATTATCCTATAATGAATGAACCTGAGTCATGAACGAAGTGCACATGGCTTCGTAAAGACTGCGCTGCACGTTGTTGTAATCGTTGCGACAGGCCATTGTCAAAGCACGACATAACGTACGAAGGCTGAAGTTTCAGATCAACAGATGGACCTGATCCTAATGCCTCACTAAAATACCGAAACATTACCCTTTATACAATGTCCATGATCATCGCAAAATTTTCCGCTGACGTCATGAAAGGAAAGGGTGTTAATGAAGAACAAATTAGGATAAGCATACATCAGAAGTTCGCTAGAAAACAGGGTAACTGAGTCAATACTGTTAAATTAAAAAACACTTACCCATTTCGTAGTCAGAGAAACAGATTTGAACCCCGGACCTTCCGATTTACTGTTCAACTGTTAACCCACTAAACCATGTGTTCACCTGGCTGAGGATCATAATTCCAACCTATAATGGGCCGACTGGCCGAACGAGTCAGCACTGAGTCGTTGTTGTTTGATCTGGACGTAAAAAGCCACCACATTTTGTACCAGAGTAGCCGATGCACCGACTCCAGCCAGATAGTGACGGGTGAGCTCCAGCAACTCCTGCTCATCTTCAAGCTCATCCACGTATACTTCAGTGAATCTGAATGTTTTAGATTCATTAATAAACGCGATGAATCGTCGCAAATCAACAAACTACTCATGAAAATTAACATTCGAAGTTTTACGGAAATGAAATGGCAAACTATAAGCATATTTGGCTGCTCCTTGCATAGTGAAATACACTTTATTTAACAATAATAATGAATGTAGGTAAATCAAAGTTGATGCCAACTTCGATAGAGATTCAACCAGGTAACACATTTCAACCTATTAAGTTTACACACCCTATTAATCGTCTATTGTTTCACGTCAACAACTAATCGATTTTAGATACATACGTCTACACACAGCATACACATACGCATATTGTTGTTTTCGCCACTTTTACATAACAATGTGTTTTTATAGAATAAGTGCTGTGCCTTTTCTCTTCTATTTGGAATTTTTTTATGTTCATTATCATAGTAATTTTTGAATGTGCACTATTCCTGATTTCTTGTTTTTTATATTCTCAATGTTTTTATTAGAAAGTACGATGCACGTCCCTGACGAGTCCTGGCATCGTTAGTTTGGCGTCGGATGTTTCAGGACGAAACGCCATAGAAATAGTTTTTTTTCTCTGAGTTCTGATTTTAAGTTAGCTAGAATTAATATTATTATATTGTATCATATGTATTATTATTACGGATTTCATGTCTATTAGAAAACTCAGTTGTTTTTGATAATTGAAAAGCTGAAATAAACTTTCATGATTGCAAAACTGAGATTATATCTTCTTTAATCCACCTGTTTCGAATACCGGTCGGTAGGTTCCGTTTTCCAGCATCTGTCGCCGGGTTCATGCAGGCGAACAGTCGAAAGTTGGGATGAACGCGCGTCGGTTCCGTGCTGAAAATGAAGTGTCAGTTTCGTTTCATCTTGAGATTCCGTGATTCGTGAGAAGGTATCATGGTGGTAGTACCTTCCGGTAGGTAAGCTTACCGTAAGACACCGTTTTACGAACTACTTAGTATTAAAGCTCTTATCCTTACATCCACCCATCTTATTTTATGAAAAAAATACAGACACTCCTCCCAGGCTTGGTTCCCCTCAATTTTTCACTCACGCCAAATCTCTAGTGCATTCGAAATAGTTCACCAGAAAAATACTGGATTATCAAAAAACCTATGGAGTTTTTGTAAAAACACCCGAGTAACTCAGAATGAGCTATTAACTTTCATCCATCCATGTTCCACATCCACTAACCGATCGGACTCGGCGAACATAACGGTTGATTCGTTGACCGATTCCAGCAGGGCGTAAAGACAGTTCAGTGTTTCGGCGGGTGCCAGATTGATTTCGTCGAGGAGGAGCCAGTCGCCGTGCTCGATGGCACGTAGCAGAGCACCCTGGAATAGAAAACAATGAATGAACCTCATTCAGAATAACTTTTCAAGCCGTGATTACGATACAGAACGATCGGCGTCAAAATGACTGGTCTGAATGAACTTCTGAAAATGATTATTAATGAATCTCATTTTGAACAGTTTTTCAAGTCGTGTCGTGATTAAAATACCGAACGAGCGACGTCAAAATGACTGATCTGAATGAATCTCTGACCGACTAAGTAATTAAGTGTCGCCTGACAAGACTGAGTTTCAGTTTCAGTGGCTGACTGACTAAATTTCGAATAGAATGACTGATTGACTAACTAAATTTCAATTAGAATGACTGATTGACTAACTAAATTTCAAATAGAATGACTGATTGACTAACTAAATTTCAAATAGAATGACTGATTGACACTAACTAAATTTCAAATAGAATGACTGATTGACACTAACTAAATTTCAAATAGAATGACTGATTGACAGTAACTAAATTTCAAATAGAATGACTGATTGACTAACTAAATTTCAAATAGAATGACTAAATGACTAACTAAATTTCAAATAAGGTGACTGATTGATTAACAAAATTTCAAATAGAGTGACTGATTGACTGACTAAATTTCAAACAGAATGACTGATTGACTGACTAAATTTCAAATAGAATGACTGATTGACTGACAAAATTTCAAACAGAATGACTGATTGACTAACAAAATTTCGAATAGAATGACTGATTGACTAACAAAATTTCGAATAGAATGACTGATTGACTGACTAAATTTCGAATAGAATGACTGATTGACTGACTAAATTTCGAATAGAATGACTGATTGACTGACTAAATTTCGAATAGAATGACTGATTGACTGACTAAATTTCAAACAGAATGACTGATTGACTAACAAAATTTCGAATAGAATGACTGATTGACTAAAAAAAATTTCAAACAGAATGACTGATTGACTAACAAAATTTCGAATAGAATGACTGATTGACTAACAAAATTTCGAATAGAATGACTGATTGACTGACTAAATTTCGAATAGAATGACTGATTGACTGACTAAATTTCGAATAGAATGACTGATTGACTGACTAAATTTCGAATAGAATGACTGATTGACTGACTAAATTTCGAATAGAATGACTGATTGACTGACTAAATTTCGAATAGAATGACTGATTAAATTTCGAATAGAATGACTGATTGACTGACTAAATTTCGAATAGAATGACTGATTGACTGACTAAATTTCGAATAGAATGACTGATTGACTGACTAAATTTCGAATAGAATGACTGATTGACTGACTAAATTTCGAATAGAATGACTGATTGACTGACTAAATTTCAAACAGAATGACTGATTGACTAACAAAATTTCGAATAGAATGACTGATTGACTAACAAAATTTCAAACAGAATGACTGATTGACTAACTAAATTTCAATTAGAATGACTGATTGACTAACTAAATTTCAAATAGAATGACTGATTGACTAACTAAATTTCAAATAGAATGACTGATTGACACTAACTAAATTTCAAATAGAATGACTGATTGACACTAACTAAATTTCAAATAGAATGACTGATTGACACTAACTAAATTTCAAATAGAATGTCTGATTGACTAACTAAATTTCAAATAGAATGACTAAATGACTAACTAAATTTCAAATAAGGTGACTGATTGATTAACTAAATTTCAAATAGAGTGACTGATTGACTGACTAAATTTCAAACAGAATGACTGATTGACTGACTAAATTTCAAATAGAATGACTGATTGACTGACTAAATTTCGAATAGAATGACTGATTGACTGACTAAATTTCGAATAGAATGACTGATTGACAGACTAAATTTCGAATAGAATGACTGATTGACTGACTAAATTTCGAATAGAATGACTGATTGACTGACTAAATTTCGAATAGAATGACTGATTGACTGACTAAATTTCAAATAGAATGACTGATTGACTGACTAAATTTCAAATAGAATGACTGATTGACTGACTAAATTTCAAACAGAATGACTGATTGACTAACTAAATTTCAAATAGAATGACTGATTGACGCACCTCAATGAACGCAAACGGCATGCACTCGTGTTCCGTCTGTTTATCGAGCACCTGACCCAGACGCGTCAAACGTCGATCGAACGTACGCCACTCTTTTCTCATTGATTTTCTCGATTTGACGTTCATCGGCAGCGGTTGATTCGATGACGTATCTGCGGATCAAATCAAACATTAATTCAAAACTACTGCTTTTGTATCCAACTTAGCTATTGTGGCACAGTATTAAATTAAATTAATGACGTACTCGTGGATGACGTAGTCGACGAGGACGTCATCTGCGTCAGGGCCTGCGACGTCACGTGACGCATCAACTTGAGCAGATCACGATAGCGCGCCCGTGAGAAACACGTCTGCAAACCAAAAAAGTCGATACAGTAAATCATAGTTTGAATAGTCAACATACAAACATAGAAAATTTAAACCATATAAGTGTTTTCGCGGTACTCTGTAGTTAAATACTTTTTCATTACTGAGTCAGCAATTCACGTTGAACACTATATCGGAATTGTGTGCTCGTGGTGTGGTGTACTCAAGAAGGTCAGAAAGCATGGTAAAGAATAAATTCACATCCTGAACAAAAAGTTTTCAAAAAGATCTGAATTTTTTTTTGAATAACATATATTCTGTAACACCAACGTGAATGTGTCCGATGAATTTCGTATTTTTGTACTGATCATACGTGCGTGTGAACAGCGTGATGAACTCGGTCTTGATCGGGTCGAGCATGTGCTGCATGGTTACTGGCTTGTAGCTGAAACATTAGATTATCCTGCTTGATGATCTAATTTATAAAATGAGTATTTGAAAATCTTAGTTCACTCACACTATGCTGGTAAACTACATCTTTCAGTTTGATTATTTAACCAATTGAAAAAAAAACTGACGGCCTATTTTTGCGCCTAAAGTCGTGAATCGTAGAAAAAACTCATTTTGTCACACAAGTTTTCAAAAAATGGTGATCACCAACCCTCCAAGCAAGTCGGTCGTTTCACTCTGCTGGCTCATGTTGACAATGTGCAAGGTGTGCCCTGTAAGTTGAAAATTAGTTTTATGTTATAATTAGGAAAAATCTTTTACAAATTACGAGGAATTCATCTAGGAGCCGAGCCGGTACAAAAAGTGAATTGGTCCTAAAACCATCGACCGGTTTCCACCCTAACTTGAACTACCAAGGTGGTACGTAATAACCAATTTAACAATAGTTTCCCACAGAATAGCGAACATCAAAAGGGCGACTACAATGGTCATAAAAGACAGCAACTCGAGCAAGTGAACGCAGAGGCTAGTCATTAAATCATAATATACCAACCAGTACAACCGGCCACATACTGCACGCAAGCCGTTTTACCGCACCCCGTTTCACCGACCAGGAGAAGTGGTTCGCGTGCCACCACCGCAGATGAGATCTTATCCAGCAACACACAGACACTGCGAGTGAGCGCAAATGATGCTGACAGACGGCTGCAAATGACTGACCGATTGACTGACTGACCAACATGACTGCATATCTGACTGATTCACTGATTTTGAAGTGCAGTTTCGACTGATTTACATCCGGACTTACTAATATACTTACTGTTACTGACCTGACTGCCTTCCGGACTGATTATAAAACTGATTTACTGACTGCCTCAAGTCTTACTGACTGACTAACTGATTGATTGCCTTTCTGACTAACTGACTGACGGAAGGAATGATTGAAAGAAATCTTTATGTCTGATGGATATGATATGGGCAGTTGGTAGAAGGTAAAAAAGAAAAAATAACACGTTCTAAATAAATGTGACCCAATCCAGTTACGTTAAATATCTTTTTTTCCAATATAAAATTATATTTTACATTCATTTTACCTGTTAGTTTCCTCCAACTCCACGATTTTCCTGTCCAACGTGCTCCGACCGAACTGAACGCGCGACGAGCCAATTTGTATGGACGGCTGATGCTTGCTGAACATGTAATCCACCTGGAAATCGTAAAAAGAGTGTGAGAATCATGTTAAAGAACTGATGAATCACTCAAATTCTAAGCTCGTAATCAACTGTTATTACTATAACCTTCAAGGTTCAAGGTTTCAAAGTGTTTATTTTCGCAATTTTAGGACGAAATAAGAGGGCACACAAAATGGCTAACAACTTAGCCGTAGCGTAGTATGCAGAGAAAGAAAAGAAGAGACAATGAGTGATAAGAAATTGAATTGAAATTTTTAATTTAATTTGAGAGAGATAAGAGTAAGGAAGAATATTGTGTTTTAATGAATGAACCTGTGTTTCCGGCACATTAATAGCGGCCGCGATCACCTTAGCCAGACGTTGACGTAAGTCATCCGAAGTATGCGAAGAGCAGAATACGTCCACTGAAAAAATGGGAAAATAAATCTAGTAAAAAATGTATTGAACGTATAGGTTCATGATAATCGCAACCATATTACTATTACTCTATTCACCATATCACCAATAACATTTACGTAACAAAATTACCATGGTTGTACGTGCAAAACTCACCTGCGTGCTGCCAAATGCCGACGGGTTCGTCCAGTGTACAATTAGCCTCGATACGTGCGCACCAAACCAGCAGGTCTCTGAACAACATATATACGTTTGTTACTTATTTCATTTCACTGTGAACATGAAATATTTCAGAGTGAAGCAATGGAGGACGAAAAAAATTCAATGAGAGAAAATGGTGCAATCCTGGTGAACGAAAAAAAAACAGGAGTTCGTTTGTGCGGTCTAAACATTTCACCGGATAAAGATAGGGAGCCGCGCGCTGTTTTACAATCACAAGAAAAATCGATTTCCATATGGTGCGTCTAACATCAGTTATATTTGATTAATAACAGCGACTTACCTATCCACTATTCACGGTAAGAATATCAGATTCACAAAAAAACGACCTAATCCTCCAAAGGGAGGGGAATTTCGTCAAAGAGGGGGGAATCGGTAGTTTTGAGGTCATTTTACCTACACATTAGGGAACAAACTGCACTTTTCAAACTCGCCAAAAAGGGGGGAATTCCACGTTTCGCTTCCCTTCTCGTCCGCTAGTGTACCTGCCAACTAATTACAGAAAGAATATCAGATTGTCACCCAACCTGGCGACGATACTCCGTCGATTAGAACTGGGCGCCGACTGATGTTGCGTGTCGCGCAGCTGTTGGAACACGTCGATCAACTTGCGTGCCACAGAGGAAAGTGACGGGTGTTTCGAGTGAATCACCTGTTGCAGGTGATCAGTTATTTAAAAAATAATGATTCAGTTATTCAAAAAACTAGTTTTTTTATTTTTACAAATAAAAACAAATTTAGTTAATAACTCTGGTTTTTGCTTTACTTATCCTATACGAAAAAAACGATTTTAATTGCATTCCTAAATAAATATGACGGTTCGCTATTATTGATGAGAAAGTAACCAACACCAACTTATTGTTACACTACACGTATAAGTTGGGCTTTCAACTGCTTGTGAAAAAAATACTTATTCGCGACATTCTCGGTTCTCAGTTTCTCAGAACCACAGTGATGGAACGAAGGTATATCACATGGAAGTTGAGAAAGTTTTCCATAGGGAAGAAGTCAGACACCACCTTTTCATCAATTTACGTTATCCCAAGCAACCAGTTATTTGAAAGCCTAATTAGTTCATTTCGAATTATTTTTAATTGAAAATAAAATACTAACATATCCCAATTCACGATCGGTGAGTGCAGGTACTCGAATACGTGCCCAGAATTTGTCAATGTAGAGCGATGATTTTCCACCCTCGGCGCGGTGATGCTGATCGGTTCTGGATTACAATTTGAAGTTTACGAATTATAATAATGTTAATAAGTAGAATAAGACTACAAATACCTACCATCATAAAAATAACATCTAACAGAACACGATTGACAGCTGCTCGTCCACCACACCCCATGATTTCAGTAGTTTAAAGTCAACAACTTTATAACAATACATTCATCAAATATCAACTTAGCCTAACAGTGCAACTCACTATCTTATAACATGCAATCATCATAATCAGATTTTGTTGCCGGGATTGGAAAATAATTTTCACAAAACCTCTAGTGACGCAATAATGGGCTCCCACATTGCTTTAACAAAAGTACTGTAGTGCAACTTGAATAGACCATGAATTAACAAATTCAAATTCTCCAAGTAGTACCAACCTGAGTGTCATGATGAGCCTAAAGTCAGCATGCATACGCACTTTCGTCGCATTGTGCAGTGTAATATGGCCGGTCTGGTACAAGGACAGCAGGCAACCGAGTGCATCCGGTCGTGCATACCCGATATCTTCCAGAAGAATCCAATTCCCGCGATCTACAGCCTAAAAAGATACAAACATAAATCAAGAGATGTCTGAAAGTTGTACTAAAATTTTTTTAATTACAATTCACCAATCAAACACCAATGACAAGCACGTAAAATTGATGAAAGAAAAGATGTAGAGTCAATGTATTTTATGGTTGTAGCCGTGATTCCTTGGCTCAATGGTAGGCACGCCAAAGTCAATAAAAGTCTAAGGCAATGTAAACCAAAACCTAACGTATGATTCATTCATTTTCACCTATAAACTCCGAATCAAGTATCATTGGTAATAACCTGAGTGAGCAGGCACGGTTTCCACACGAACTCACCAGGTATCTCGGTGCATTGGTAGTTGCCGATCAGAGACTGAAAGCGAAATCCTCATTGAATTGAAATTGATGGTTTACTTATATAATATGTAAGTTTCTTTTAACAGAACTTCTGAACAAGTACATATGCCGAAAATTTATATCTGCTTGCATGCCATGCACCTATCTAAGAAAAATGCCAACATAGTCACAACATTAGCCAAGAAGGAGAGAAAAATACGACACGAAAATAATTTATTAAATGTAATTAATATTGAAAGGTAAGGTAATTTGTTACAAGAATGAATGAGCAAACCGACCTTACTGTCCAGCTGTTCGCCCATTTGTATGAGCACGATATCGGGAGCATCTTTACGTCCACTGGCCGCCGCCACCGCCCGTACGAGACTCGTCTTGCCCGAACCGATTGGGCCCTAATTAATACAAAAGTTAAATTTAATGGAAAGATAAAGTGGCCTTTCGTTTCAAGATCAACATGAAACGCAAGCAAATCAACAGTAAAATTACTTTTTTATATAAGTGGGCTGAGCACCGCGAAGCGGGGGTTTTCTGTTACCCCCATTTAACGCCTAACCATCCTGCCGCCCCGTCGGAGTTCCAATACGTAATTATGACTGACAACATCCAAAACCGTCGAGTAACTACAGAGAAAAAAAAAAGAATTGCATTTTATTCCATTAACCTGGACAATAACGAATCGATGGTCAACCAGCAGCGCCTGTAGAGCATCGAAATACGTTTGACGAGTCGGAATCTGACAACGGGTTTCTTCCACAGCTTTCTCATTCCGTACTTCGGCGTCGCTTGCCGCTTTCATCCGAGATTTCTTCTTCATTTTGCTACCGTTTTCTACAACAGCAGCAACGGAATCTGAAGAGATTGGACTAGAGGTAAAATAGAATAAATTTCCCTATAAATACATAATTACAACAATAACGTGAAAATTATTCCGTTTAGTTTGTTTTTTATATAACATTCATTTTCCGGAGACCAGAATATTTTTTGGCGTTTTGTGTTAATGATGGATGTCCTATTTTGCCATAGTAAAATCCGTTGTCCTATTTTGCCATTCAAATCCAAGATAGGACATGTCCTATTTTGCCATACAAACTATTGAATCCAAAATTCAACTTTTATTTTGCGAGTGGGAAAATAACTACTGAATAACAAATTAGAACAATAAATTTTTAAAGGTTGGAATTAGTACCGAATGATTCAGGAAAACGTTGTGAGGAATAGTAAGGTCATATGCGGTGAATGAGTGAGTGAGTAATTGAGTGAATGAATGAGTGATGAGTGAGTGAGTGATTAAGCGAGCCAGTGAGTGAATAAACGAGTAAATGATTGAGTGAGTGAGTGACTGAACTGAAAGAGGAAGTGAGTGATCTAGTTAGCTAGTTAGAAAGTGAGTGAATGAGAGTTTGACAGACTGGTTAAGTGTGCTAATGAGTGAGGGAATGGGTGAGAGAGTGAGTGAGAGAGAGAGTGAGTGAGTGAGTGAGTGAGTGAGTGAGTGAGTGAGTGAGTGAGTGTGTGAGTGAGTGAGTGAGTGAGTGAGTGAGGTGTGTGTGATGACTGTGTAACCGAGTGATGAAGATTGTTGATTAATTGATTGATCAATTGTATCAGATTTGTGTAAACCAAATACTTAATAAATAAAGTTGTTTTTGACGATAGTATTTTTCCCTTGTACTGCTTTTTAATTTGTCTTGTCATTTGTCCCGAATTGTAAACACCTTCCAACTGCTAAAAAGTTTTTTTAATGGAACCCATATAATGGCACATGCCAGTTTTAGGGTCCCAAATACCGTAATTTTCAGTCGTCTGCAGAGCACGTGCCTGGAAAATTTTAACACACGGATATCGTTAACACAACGCACCTATTTTTTTTCAAAAAGTTCGATTTAAAAATTTGGTGCGCCCGCAACTAGATAATGGTTCGAATTTCTCTTAACCCAATATTGAGATACCGTAATAAATACCGTAAAACTACTATTTTGAATGTTTTGGTTCATCAGTGAAAAGAGAAAGAGTGAGTAAGTGAAGAAGTTAATGAGTGAGTGAGTGGGTGAGAAAATTCGCGAGTGATTGAGTGAGTAGTAGTGAGTGACTGAGTGACTGAGTGAATAAGTTAGTGAGTAAGTGAGCAGGTGAATGGGAGAGTGGGTGAGTGAGTTAGAGAATAAGTGAATGAGTGAATAAGTAAATGAGCGCATTAGTATGCGAGGAGTGAGCAAATGACTGAGTAAGAGAGTGAGTGACTATAAAGGGCTAAGAGTATGCGAATGACTAAATATGAAAATGAGTGATTAAGAAGGCGAGGAGTGAGCGAATGAGTGTGTTAGAGGTGAATGTGTGAGTGAGTGAATGAGTGAGTGAATGTTGAGTGATATAGTGAGTGAGTGAGTGTAATACTGAGTTTGGGGTGAGTGAGTTGGTGAGTGAGTGAGTGGGTGAATGAGTGAAAGAGTGAGTGAGTAAGAGGGAGAGAGAAAAAAAATAGTGGGTGGTAAGGTGAGTGAGTGAAGGAGTAAACGACATTAGTGAGATAGGAGTGACTGGACGACTGAGAAAGTGAGTGAGTGAGTGAGTGAGTGAGTGAGTGAGTGATTAAGTAGGTGAGGAGGGAGCGAACGAGTGAGTAAGTGAATGACTAAGTGAGGCAATTTTCCATGAAATGAACCCGGGCCACTCTCATGCTAGGCAAGCACTCTTGCGCTGTGCTACTAAGCCGATGCAACTAATCTGCATTTAAACGTCTATAACTGGCGCGCTATGCGCACATGCTTCATACAGCACAGTGCCTATGCTACAACACGCGCAGGAACGAATATTGAAATTTCCCCTGCGGGGCCTCACGCGCTTGCCCTCGCTACGCTCGGAAAAGCCAGCCTTACGATTGGTTATGGGGCGCTCGCAGACAGTGAAACTTTGCAGGGAATAGCTCGAGAAAATCCAAAACAAGAAAATCTGTAGGGTCTTTAATCATGCTCAAGTGAGTGAGTGAGAGAATGATTGAGAGAGTGAGTGAGTTAAAGAGTTAGTGTAACACTGAGTTGGTGATGGAGTGAGTTGGTTAGTGAGTTATCGAGTGAAAGGGTGGAGTGAGTAAGTTGAGTGAGTGAGTGAGTGAGTTAGTGAGTAAGTGAATTAGTGGCTGAATGCATGTGGAATTTCAAGTAAGTGAATGAACAAATGTAATAAAATCGCGAAATTTAAAATTTTTTTAAAAAGTTACGGTATTTTTGTATCAGTTAATATTTTGCACGTGTACAGTTTTAGCCTGAATTTTTATGGTGTAGCTCGTGGTCCTGCGATTATTTTATATCTTAATGACGGTGTGCCTGAGTTAAACAATTTATTTAACAGTATCTCAATTCGATTAAGTCGAGGTCATCAGAATCACGACAAAGTTTTCAGCACTGTAGCACACATTTTTTATGTCCAAAAAATTGCGCCTTTTTTTGCATGTAAAACTTTATAATTATGCAAGGGAAGAGTCTTACACTGTCCTCAAATATTTGAGGACAGCATTATCTAGTTGCGGGTTACCGAAAAATTTTTGTGCCGAACGTAAAAATTTTCCACGCACGACATGATTTTTTTGGAAAAGCCTAAAACTACAGGCTCACTAACTAGTTAACTCACTCACTCACTCACTCACTCACTCACCATATCACTCATGTACTCACTCACTCACTCACTCACTCACTCACTCACTCACTCACTCACTCACTCACTCACTCACTCTCACTCACTCACTCACTCACTCACTCACTCACTCACTCACTCACTCACTCACTCACTCACTCACCCAATCATAAATAATGCTCCTTAATCTTCATTTTTAGTGAACGAAGGTTGGTCGAATGTTATTCTATAATCTATTATATTAGATAATCTTGCGGTCAGGTTTCCCCTCATCTTTTTTCATTCTTAAATCACTGACTGACAGGCGGACTGACCGATTATCTGACTGACTGACTGACTGGCTGACTGACTGACTGACGGACTGACTGAATGACTGATTGACTTAAAGGTTAAATGACTGACTGACCGACTCACTTACACAACCACCCACTGTAGATGTACTCTTTATATAATATTTTCTGGAGATTAAGATGGCGTGAACCTTCATTTATAACATTTGATATCATTTCTTAGGTCTAAACTGTTGACTTTCCAACAATCACCATCTCGAAAATTAATTTAAATAAATTGTCATATACATACAATATGGTTGCTCGTTACTGTAGCATTTTAATATCCGTCATTTATCATTGATGTAAAACGAACTGATACTCAAGCCGAGCATTTTTGTATTTTTTATTTCAGCATTACAACAATCTTTTAATGCATTTTGTAACAACATATAACCCCCCTCAACAAGTGAACAACATACCACATCTTAGCAACAACAATCAAGGTGAAATATAAAAAAATTGTGATAACCAAATGGTATATTGATTGAACGGGTGATATAGAATCGGGTACTTAATTTAAATTATCCTTTTATATAATTCGACGTCAAAACTTTCATCTGAGTGGGCACTCTACAGTTCAAGTGGTCGCACCCTAAGGGTACGTGTATAGTCTTCGCTGGACTTTCCCTGGACTTTCTCTAGACTTTCCTTAGAAATTCCCTGGACTTTCCCTGGAAAATTTTTCTATACAAAATTTCCCCTGGATAGTCCAGGGAAAGACCAGGGAATTTCCAGGGAAAGTCCAGGGAAAACCTAGGGAAAGTCCAGGGAAGACTATAAACGTATCCTAATTTACTGGGACAATTTACAAAACCATACTTTTTCACTACAGTGGTTGTCCGGTCTCAAAGTAGAACTATGCGCTGTATAATTTTTTTTAATTCCACTGGTCAGTTGTTTTCAGCGTTCCAGCGGAATTTTTCTCCTAATGGAATGCCCCAGAATACGTCAAAAATCCTGTCAGAACCGCACACTGCCTGAGTTGATGAAATAGTTCTAACAAATCAATCAGTAATACTCAATTACTTTGTACTCCACGCTGATTGGTTAGAGAGCACGTGCTCACTGGCTTAGCTTAGCTCCTCTCGTTGCTAATTCCTAATCAGAATCATATCCAGTTTTCTCACATCAAACTTTAGCCAACTATCTTTCTACACCTATTAGAGCTTTTCATATCAATAGCTTCGCTAAGCGCACATTCGAACTCACAAGTCTTGGCTTCGCGCCATCAACAGTTCTAGGAGTAACATAACGTGGATAGTGGGTTTGTTGTGGTTATAAAATAGTAATTTGGCAATACAAATGAATACATCAGTACCGACGAAAACTGAGTCAATACCTCTTAACATCAACGTGTATGAGTGAGTAAATCATAGCGACAATTGGTAAACCTATGTGTAGGAAATCAATGAGTATAAATCATTACGAGTAGGCCTTCACACCAAATACTGTTCCAGTGCAGCCCTAGTTGCCAACTCCAGAAACAACACAGCGCAGCATTCGTGTGAAATGTATAACATAAAACATAAATCGATGCACTATACGAAATTCACGACAGTTTCTAATTCGCAAAAATACGAAAAGCCGGGCTGTTCAGTCTAAACATCTAATCACGTATGTAAGCTATTATACCACGATAACTGAACAACTGGACTTTTTTGAAGCAATCTCGCACGTGACGTCCAGATATGGAAAAGTGGCACGCATTCAAATTCAGTATGATAATAATCGGCTTTTCAGTGATCACAACACAATATAAGGTACATGGTATTAATGAATCATTAACAAATAAAGGTTGGTGAACGTTGGCAATCTCGGGTAGAGAGAAAATATTACATAAAAAATTTATTACGATGATTAAATTAAATATGGAAAATGTGATTAAGTTACGTATTAAATGGTAGTCTGTCGGAAGGTGAGAAGGGCCGAGAGAAGGAAAAATACAGCAAATAAATTCGACATTGCTGAATTCAATACAATTTTCAAGACAATAGGACTTCCTTTAAACAATACCGAATTTATTTGTATAAATATAATCAATTATCGAATTCAATGTATTGACAAAAAATCATAACCACAACAAACACATCACCCAACGACAACCAATGCTTACTTACTTTAATTTCTCAGGTACGTTACATAAGTCTGAATGTGCGCTTAACTGAGTGAACTCAAGCACTTGCTTAGACATGCTTAGGAAAGAAGTAACTCGAGTGAGCAGGCAAACCCTCTGACCAATCAACGTTGGGAAGAAGTGTAATTGAGCATCACCAAGGCTGTTCTATTATTCGCAAATTGAGTGATTCTGCAGGGATTTATAGCGGATTTTAAGGCATCTCTGTAATTTCACTTAATTTCTCTTGTCTACTAGAAACCGACAACCAACAATGTAGTTTAGTCTCCTTGAAAAATCAGAGGTTCCTACGGGTCTAGTAAGAAATGCTTCGAAATTTCCAAAAATGTCAATGAAAAACCGTAACGTTCAGAAAGTCCAGGCTGTTTTCTATTCGGTAGGAAGTCAGGATTCTTTACTCAGGATTCTTTATTCCACCCATGAATATGTAGTACC
>OZ038447.1:3722195-3746521 GCA_964036265.1 Daptonema setosum | reverse complement strand
TGAGTGAGTGAGTGAGTGAGTGTTAAACTTAGCGAGTGAATGAGTGAGTAAGTGGATGGTTGAGTGGGTGGGTGAGTGAGTGGGATGATGAGTGAGTGTGTAAATGAATCAGTGAGCGAGTAAGTGATTGTGGGAGTGAGTGAGTGAGTGAGTGAGTGAATGAGTGAGTGAGTGAGAGAGCGAGTGAAATTCGAAAACATTTTGCATTTTTTTAGTTTCCTTCTATGATTTACTTTATCATGTGTCAAACATTGGTTTCGCCTTTTTCAGTACGTATTTCTATGGGAAAGTACGTTTTTTCTTTTTGCATGTTCAGTACGTATTTCTCGGGTTGGACAAGTTATCGTGTCATTTGTTCACTTCAAATTCGATCGTTCGAAATATCGCATTCCATCGTACCAGCACCACTGCTCTCCATGCGCAATTATAGACGTGAAGTGTCCCCTGGACCCGAGTGTGATCGATCGCAGATGGAAACTGAAACCTCACTCACTCTCGCACTCACTCATTCACTCACTCACTCACTCACTCACTCACTCACTCACTCACTCTCTCACTCATTCACTCACTCACTCACTCACTCACTCACTCGTTCGCTTGAATTGACGCACTGAAAAAATGAGGCTGCTTTACTCAAGCACATTCCGACATTCTTTAGTTTCAGAAGTGTGTGAAACACAATTGCAAGAAGAAACTCAGTTTATGATTCTACAAACTGTTTTACACAGCCCAATTTGGTGCCACACTACGTACGATTAAACTTAAATATTCAAATAAGAGTAACATTAAAACATTTTTTAGCAAGAATTAAGTTTACGTATTTTTTTCTACAAAATTTTCAGCAAATAATTTGTTTCCATTATGTTTAAGAAATAATTTGAAATTATTTACCCACATTAATATATTGCTAGTCCACGCAACAATGAAAACCGCGTCAAGCTGTTTTACATAACACCATTTGGCGGCAAAAAATAAAGATGAATCGATAAAAATAGCATTAGAAGCATACGAAGTATGGGGGGACGTTACGTTCTGGAAATATACGTGAAACATCCATGATTGCGTTTGTGGTTCCATTGAATTTAACATGCTGAAAATTTGTTTACAAGAACACTGCAGACGCTTCTGCATGTCTGATAAGTGCATTGAAACATCTAATTCTAACAAAATATGTTTATAAAGACATAAAACGAACTATTAATGGCTTAATTTTTGAAAAAGAAAAAAATTACCGACCGCGAGTCAATATAAACACGTTAGGTGGTCTTTTTGAAACATTACAAACAGTTTTGAAACATTAGATTTCCATTTTGAAACACCTGTTTTTTTCGAAAGATTTCAACTGTGGGTGTTTTAGTAATTTTCCCGGGCCAAGCCGGGAAAACTCAAAATACACTTTAAACATCAATGGTTGCGCTCGTGGTTCCATTTAATTAAACATGCAGAAAATTTGTTTACAAGAACACTGCAGACGCTGCTGCATGTCTGATAACTGCATTGAAACATCTAATTCTAACCAAATGTGGTTAAAAAGCCATAAAATGAAACATTATTGGCTTAATTTTTAAAAAAGAAAAAATTACCGACCGCGAGTTAATACAAACACGTTAGTAGGTCTTTTTGAAAAATTTCAAAAAGTTTTGAAACATTAGGTTTTTAATTTTGAAACATCTTGTTTTTTTTTGAAAATTTTCAATTGTGGGTGTTTTAGTAATTTTCCCGGGCCGGGCCGGGAAAACTCGAAAACAACATTACTAAAACACCCACCCCGGCCCCCGGCCCGGGGCTTTAGTAAAAAAAACCCCCACTTTTTTTCCAACCCTGCCCGGGAAAAACCCGGCCTAGCAACGTAAAATAATAATCCCGGCCTATTCAGTGTGGGTGTTTTAGTAATGACGTCATGAAAACCCCGGGTGACGTCATACTTTTACCCTGATCTTAAAGGAACAGTGGGTGTTTTAGAAATTTTACCCACACTTTTTGATCGACTGTGGGTGTTTCAGTAATTTTTCCGGCCCGGGATGTGGGTGTTTTAGAAATTTTCCCGGCTTGTGTGGGTGTTTTAGAAATGCTGTTTCCCGGCCCGGGCAGTGGGTGTTTTAGTAGCACCCGGTTTTGGTTAGTACCCATTTATAACATAGGCATGCTAGTCTGTATATGGCCTCGTGCACTCAGACAATGCTAATGTATGGTTTGTATAGCTGTAGTAAACATTTTATTTTCTGCCGACCCAGTTTATGTATTTTCATCTGCCACCTAGTTGGTGCTGGTTTAGCTAAAAAAAATTACAACAGTTTTGGCATTGACCTTTTACTTACTTAGGCAATCCCTGTCCTGTCTGGTAGCAACCAACCTAGCCGTATCTAACCAACAGCAGGCAGGCAGTACATCGCCTTGTACACGCAGGCAATGCATATGCTATGTACATACGCTTTGAAAGAGCGGAGCGGATCATTTTGAAAATATCATGATAAAAATACCGATTCTCAATGGCTTTTTATAGATTTTCGAGATCTCATGGTCATGATTCTTCCATCAGAAAAATAGTTTCAGGAATTCGATTTGGGAATTGTTTTTTTGTAGGCATTTATCCGCATTCGACTGCTATAGTGCTCTGCTTGTTCAGGCAACACAGCCGCCACCATTTGCATTGGCCCGTCCGTGCCCGCTTCGCAATGCGTTGCGCGCGTGTTATGCTATTTTTATAGGTCCTATAGTTATATATAGTTGATCGTTTTTTTACTTATGTTTGTAACAGAGCAGACAATCTGCACTTAATGTTTCACTTTAAATATTACCAAATGACACATTTTGTTACAAACATACAAAAAAATGTCCTTACACAAACAAAAGCTAGCCAAGAATAAATGAAACTACTTTACCGAAACCGAACGCGTTGATGCACGAAAAATTAGACCAATTATCCAATTCAGTATGTAACATATTTTTTAAGTTAATTGTCGATTGATTATTCGTTTCGTTTCAGTGAATTTGGGTCTGACAGTCGATGGCGCAACCGAATCGACCTGGAACATCGACCGGCAATGATGCCAAAGGTTATCGATTATGAGAACGGATGCTTTCAATATCTCTTGCCTCTGTTTATCTGTCTAAGTTAAGCTATATAATCCAGTGCATCAAGTATTTGTCCTCATTCAGACATGTAGCAGAGTTGAGAACAATGAAACATGTATAGCACAGCACATCTTGTGGGCAGTCATCGCATGCCCATAGCATGCACACACTAACTGATCCCAAAATAGTTGAGTATAGTTGTTTAGTAATAACTTTGTGGTTGTAGCCAAACGATTTCACAATAATTTTACCGCACAATTGTCATGACACTGCATGACCCTCTTCATTCATGTATATATTTGTTTCTTTAATTGGAATTTCTGTAATGAAAAAATTTGGTAGCAAATTTTGGAGATAAATTATCACTCTCTCACTTGACATAAAAATTATCTGAATCAGTTACGTATAACTTGAAATATATGTGAAATGTTCATTGCATCTACAAAAAGTGGCACAAATGGAATTTTTTATGGTACAGCGATGCATTTTGGAAATGTGTGTAACAATTGGAAGATTATTCAGGCAAAGCCGCCACCGAAGAAGTGACCATCAGCGATGTGCCGTCTCCACCGGAGGGCAAACAGTATGTTATATTGGCGGATCAGGAGGGCCAGGAGATACTGCTTCTCATTGGTCAGTTAGCGGCAACGGAAACTTGTTATGGACGAGGACGGGAAAAGTGAAAATCACTGTCTTTGGGGTTTTTGAAACTGAAATTTGTTCCCTAATGTGTTGTTAAATTGACCTAAAAAATGGCAGATCCCCATCTTTTACTAAATTATCATCCCTAGGCAAAATCCCCGCCTAAGGCACCCTAAATATTGGTCTGATTTCAGATGCGGACGTGGACGTTGATACAATCGATTGGCAGGATCCACAGATGCTGGCCTCCATACAGGAACAATCATCGACTGCTGAATCATTAGGTTGGCCAAACGTTGACGTACACCACTTTCTCAATCACTCATTCACTCACTACTATTTTTTTAGATCACCTACTCACTCATTCACGCACTCATCCACACTCATTCACTCAGTCATTCAATCCCACATAGTTACTCATAAATTCACTCGATCACTCACTTATTCAATTATCCACTCAAAAACACTCACTCACCTTCATCACCCACACACTCACTAACTCACCCAGTCATTCAATCTGCCACTCACTTCATCGCTCATCCACCCTTTCACTCACTCACTCACTCACTCACTAACTCACCCAATCATTCTATCTAGCACTCACTCCATCGCTCATCCACCCTTTCCCTCACTCACTCACTCAATCAATCAATCATACAATCACTCTCCATATCCACTATTTCACGCACTCACTTACGTACTCATCCACACTCATTCACTCACCCCTCACTCACACACTTATTTACTCACTCACTCAATCATTCATTTGCTCACTCACTCAATCATTCATTTGCTCACTCACTCAATCATTCATTTGCTCACTCACTCAATCATTCATTTGCTCACTCACTCAATCATTCATTTGCTCACTCACTCAATCATTCATTTGCTCACTCACTCAATCATTCATTCGCTCACTCACTCAAACACGCATTTACTCACTCCCTCAATCATTCGCTCACTCACAGCCAGTGACTCAGCGACAACGACCCCGCCGTCGACATCAGCTGGCCGTCCCAGTCCCAATAAATCTCGTGGGTCCAAACAGCAAACTAACACGAATGCAACTACGGTTAGCGTTGACAGTTGGACAAGAAGAGGAAACTGAATTTAAAATACCGCCACTTTTCAAAAGTATCAAGACCGACGTTCACTTTCATGTACATACATGCAATGAGATATACTAATAAAACGCAACAAAACTAATTTTTGACTGATTGATTCAACTTGACTGACTCACGCAAACAACTAATACACGATCTAATAGCGTATTCATTCACTCTTTGAATCGCCGATTCACTGAAGAAAACTCAAACCTTTAACCTAAAAACTGACTTGATTCAATTGTTGTGGTAGGATTTCACCAACCCACAATATTCCATCATCTTTTCTATGCTCTTAATAACTTTTCACTCATGCTCACTGGCATACGAGTCATACCTCTAAAAGGAGGGGATTTCTTCCTTAAAGGGGGCATTAGCAGAAATTAGTCCATTTTACCTACTTCTTACGCAAGAAACTCACAAAGAGAGGGATAATTTCAGTTTTCCCTCCCCTTCTCGTCCGCTAGCACTCACGTTCATTCCTTTTTGCAGCCACGACCAATCGCACCCGCCCTTTTCGGCACCACCCTGCCGACTCCACCAACGCCGGGTCGGAAGCCGGGCATTCTCAAACGCGATCGAACCACCGTGAAACGGGAACTGCAACAGCAGCAGCGATTGGCTGGGGCCGCCGGCGGATCGGTTGACGAGGGTGACGATGATTATACGTTTGTGACGAACAAGGAGGGACGATTTGAGGTGAGTTTCGTTGGCGGATTCGGAGCCACTGGCGAGCGAGATAATCCTTTACCAGAAAAGAGATTTCTCAAAATATAGGGTTGAAGCTATCATAAACCGAGTCAGAGTGATGGTGGGGTTGACAGTTCATAACTACTTAATAATTATTTACTCACAAACTCACTCACCTGTTCTACAGCTGGTCAAAGCGGATGCTGCCAAACAAAATGTCGCCAGGGCTGAGGACACGGCAAACGCATCGGTGAGTTGTCGTTTGCCATGTACAAACATACGGGCTCATTAAACGGCTATATCTCTGGCTGAATTTTTTCTATGATAAACAGTTTAAGATGAGACGATTAAAATTGTAGAAGTTTGATTCACTGAAGACGGAAGTTTGAAGAAATGTTGTCCATAAAAGCTCGATTCACTGTTCACTGAAGATTTGGATGTTTTTTTTTATAAATTGTTTCATCGTCGTAGTCGTTTGATTAATCTAAAAAGAAGTTAACATGGATTTTCAGGATGTGAAGTTCGGATTGACCCTGAAAAGTGGTCGTACACGAGTGGCGGGTGCCGTGGCGTGTCAGGAATGCGGTGAGTGAGTGAGTGAGTGAGTGAGTGAGTGAGTGAGTGAGTGAGTGAGTGAATGAATGAATGTGAGTGAGTGAGTGAGTGAGTGAGTGAGTGAGTGAGTGAGTGAGTGAGTGAGTGAGTGAGTGAATGAATGAATGAGTGAGTGAGTGAGAGGACAAGTGAGTGAGTGAGTTAGTGAGTGAGTGAGTGAGTGAGTGAGTGAATGAATGAATGAATGAGTGAGTGAGTGAGTGAGTGGACAAGTGAGTGAGTGATTGATTGATTGATTGATTGATTGAGTGAGTGAGTGAGTGAGTGAGTGAGTGAGTGAGTGAGTGAATGAGTGAGTGATTAAGTGAGTGAGTGAGCAAGTGAGTGAGTGGACAAGTGAGTGAGAGAGTAAACATGTGAGTGAGTTTGTGCGTAAGCTCACTAACTCATTCATTCACTCACTCAGGGGCGACGTTCGTTAATAATGCCAGACTCGACCGACATTTGGCCGTACATCAGGTTGGTCTGACTTTTTATATAGTCGGTCATTTCATTGATCAATCATTCAGACCCTATGTTTGTCAGGTTTTGTAATGATTGGCAGCATTTGTTTTACGTGAATTACATATAATTATTACACAGTTGATTACTAGGTATTCAGTTCGTATCTTTACTCGTTGTGCGGTAAGTCGTACAAGAACGAGTAGAATCTGTTTATCCATACACCTTGTTTTACGTCTTTTCGCATAAAAATAGGACGAAATCAGCTTTTTTCGAAAACAAAATCATCATGTATAATATCAACATCAGAATTGCGAATGAAAATATGATAATTATTCGAACTATATAATGTATTCTAGTTATTATTACCAGGTATTCGGTTCGTATCTGTGTCCGTTATGCGGCAAGACGTACAAGTACGAGTACAATCTGTTCCACCACTGGCGTGCCACCTGCCTCGAGATCGCCGATCACAGTCCCGACGTGAAGAGGAACGAGTTGAGCATCGCTGAGTTGCGCGCACTCGTCGAGGACGTTGGTATAGCATTATTGGAGGATTAGGAGATTTAATTTCGAATGACTGTCATCAACACAGTTACTTCAATAGTCAAATACCATATCAGACTGAATACATCTGATCAGGAATACAATCGCGATAAGTATATACAACTTATGAGAATGCAAAACGGCCGTGATTTTAAGATCATTGGAATACACATGTAGAAGAAGATTTTCCACGGCCATGGTGATAAAATCTCAGCATTGAGTTTGAAATTATCTTTTGATTCAGCTTTTGTTTGAGTGATATTATTATCCGAGTTCCGAAATATTAAAGTTATTTTAGATTGAAACCAAGAAATCGACACTCGGGCCCGCCGAATTCCATCGGCAAATTCACAGCAAAAACGGCGGACCCGTCATTAAACCGAAACCGGAGCTGCCGTTGGGTTAGTTTATTCGATGAAAAACAGCGCGCTGAAAAATAATTCTCACTCACTCACTCATCCACTCACCCGCCCATTCACTCACTCATTAACTCACCACCAACATACTGACCCACTCACCTACTCGCTCACCTATTCATTTATTCACCCGCTCACTCAGTCACTCGCTCACTCACTCACTCACTCACTCACTCACCCGCCCACTCACTCACTTACCTACTCGCCCGCCCGTCCACTCATTCACTCACTCACTCACTCACTCACCCACCCACTCACTCACAAACTCACCTACTCGCTCACCCACTCAGTCACTCACTCACTCACCCACTCGTTCCACCCACTCACTCACCCACTCATTCCACTCACTCGCCCACCTACACACGCACTCATTCATCCACTCACCTACTCGCTTACCCATTCATTCACTCATCCGCTCACTCACTCACCAACTCACTCACCCACTGACTTACTCACCCACTGACTCACTGCAGCTCGTCGCGGCAAACCGTGTGACTCATGTGGAGTAGTGCTGATGTCGGCACACTTCGGCCAGCACATGGCTGTCCACAAGGGACTCATTCCGCCCGATCGCAAGTCCGTCAACGGCATCTTCTTCTGCGATTTCTGCGGACTCATGTTTCGGTTAGTTGGAGTTCAGTTTTACCTCATTACTATGAACATTACTTCTTTGTTCATTCTTCTTAGCGGTGAAAAAACTCGATGCAAAATGAAGAACGGTGAATATTTATGGTTTTGATCGAAATCAGGGAAAAAATCTGGCTAACAAGAAATTTATAATGATCTATTTATCTCACCGGGTAAGTTTTTTGTCATTTCGTGTGACCTATTCATTTCGTCTGATTTATGCAATGAAGTTACCTGAAGTTGAACCTGAACAGGCAACACGCCAATCTGCTACGTCACTGGCGTACGGCGTGTCCGGAGATCCCCAATCGAATCGATATGAGTAAGGGCGATCTGCGGATGACCGATGACGATCTGGTCAGTGTGGTCAAGGAGCTGCTCATGAATGAACCCGTTAACAATGGTTGGTTGTTGTTGTTGTTGTTTCTGTTTGATTCTAAGAAACAAAATCTCAGGAAGTTAACAAATTGTTCTTGTTGTGTTGTGTTGTTGTTGTTGTTGTTTATGATGATGTTGTTGTCGTTGTTTTCGTCGTCGTTGTTGTTGTTGTTGTTTCAAGTACATACATTTTTTACATCATATTGTTTTCAGATAATACCGGTGGTCCTTCGAGTGTTTCGCCCAGAGTACCGAATAAAGAGGCTAATAAAATGTCTACAGGTTTGTGGCTGTTGCCGTCGGTTTCTTTCATGATGTAGTTTTGTTGTTGTTGTTGTTGTTGTTATTGCCATTGTTGATGTTCATGAATGTATATTTTTAACCACATGTTTTATAAAGAATGTATTTTTATTGTAGCTGCTTCCGAACATTCTTCAACCGATGCTGGTGATAATCTGGATGCATCTGCGACTACCAAACCGTTGGCCACCGCGGAGGAAGGTGCGTTCGTTCACTTAAATTGTTCACTGAATCATTGACATACTCACTCGTTCACTCTGCTCACTCACTCATTCACTCATCAAGAAGAAGAAGAAACGAAGACAACGATACATGCACTTGAATGCCTTATAGGAAAGGCCGACCGACCTAAGGAGGAAGTCTTTGCCTACAACAACAACAACACTCACTCACTTACTTTTTTATTCAAATCAAATGCAAGCCACCTATACAGCATTCGCGCGCAAGCTCACTCTCACTCACTCACGTTTTATCTACTGATTTTCCTATCCACTCACTCACTTACTCATACACTAACTTACCTCACTCGTCTACACAATCAATTCTTCGCCCTCTCACGTACTCACTCACTCACCTTCAAAGTAACCTGTCCACTAACTCAATCACTCACTCATCTTCACAATGATTTATCTACTCACTCACTCACCCACTCACTCACTCACCTATTTACTCACGCACTCACTCACCCACTCACAACTCACTCACTCACCCACTCACTCACTCACCTACTTACTTACTCATCCACTCACTCACCCACTCACTCACTCACCTACTCACTCACTCACTCACCCACTCACTCACCCACTCACTCACTCACGTACTTACTCACCCACTCACTCACTCACCTACTTACTCACCCACTCACTCACCCACTCACTCACTCACTCACATACCTCCGTTTTAGTCGAAGAACGATGGAACAACACGACCACGCCTTATAAGTGGTCATTAATGGGTGGACCCGTTCAGTGTCCAGAATGTGCCAGAAGTTTTGCGAATGTCGGTCGTTTAGAACGACATCTGCTCGGATTCCATACGCAGAGTTAGTGTTGTTGTTGTTGTCATTGTTGTTGTTGTTGTCATTGTTGTTAATGTTAATGTTGTTGTTGTTTTGATGATGATGATGATGATGATGTTGTTGTTTTTGTTGTTGTTGTTGTTGTTGTTGATGATATTGTTATTGTTGTTGATGCTGTTTTTGTTTGTTGTTGTTGTTGTTGTTAATGATAATGATGACGAAGATGATGATGTGATAATGTTCTTGTTGTTGTTGTTGTTGTTGTTGTTGAACGTATCGTGTGATGTTTTGCAGACATGCGTCACTCGTGCGTGCTTTGTGGCAACAAGTTTAAGTACGACTACAACTTGATCTACCACTATCGGCACACGTGTCCCTATACCAAGGCATATCTGGATGAAAGCGTTCGGGTCAGCACTTCGGCCGACAAATACAGGATGATCGTAAAGGAGTTGGCAGAAAAACAGGTATATTTAGTAGGCACAGACTAGAAGTAGTGTTGTGGTTTTATAGTCACTACACATAGCATTTTTCTTAATTAATATGGTTCATGTTTTTGAGCTGAATGGTCCTAAAACGCGTTGTTTTTTGCGACTCTGAATATGATTTTTTAAAGATTTTTTCAAATGAAGTCCATAAGTTGTTATCTCTTAGCTCTTTTTCTATTAATAAATACGGGGGAATGTTGGAGATAAATAATGAATGCTGTAAATGGTGTTTTTCTAGTTCAGTTCAATTCCGTTGCTTACTCAATCAGTTTCTTTCGGTGAAAGTTGAAAACACATAAATGGTTGTCGTTCACGCGAGGGGCGCGCGAATCGCGTTCACGTTTCGCGTTCGTTACAGTACAGCTGTATTTATTCAGTCAATCAAGTTCTATGATGAGACCCAGCGATGCGACGGGCGGTCTGAGCCTGCAATGCTGAAAACAGCATCGCTCTGAGAACTTGATTTGATGTTTTGAAAAACTTAGTGTCGTGTAATTATTGAAAACTTGAAAAGCTCGAAAAGATTCGCCATTTCCGTCATTTTCCCCAAAGGGCATGGTTGTTCTCTAAGTGTCACTTTGGGTCAAATTAGAGAACTCTGTATCGTGTGTATTTAAAAAGTTGAGCATGATAGAATTAGAATACTTTATTTTAATTGCAGTCCAACAATCGACTGGCAACGGCGTTGGGCGAATCGCGATCCCAATTGACGTTCACGTGCCCGTTGTGTGCCATCGGATTCTTGAGTTGGTGGTACAGAAAACTCTTGTAATGAACATGAAGAGTTACGATCAAAATACATAACCATTATAAAATCACACACAGATGAGGAGAGCGGCATCTTTTCATATCGATTTATCATTGAACAGATAAAATGAGAAAAAAGCTTTCGTATCTGAACTGTTCTATTAAAGAAATTGTTCTTCATTCAACCATGCTTGAAGTCATCTCACGCCCACGCGATCCCGCCAGCATTAATCTCAGATATTAAAGCAAATCAATTAATTCACCAACCCACAGTGAACGTGTGTTTCTTATTGAGGAATATAGTTGATCGTAATTTCAAATTTTCATCGAGAAGCTTGATGTGCGCCATTACTCGATTCAAAAACTGAAATTCAAATTTATTCAGTTGTTATGCCATAACAGCAAAGTAGGACACCAAGTCACAATAGTGAAATAACGGTCATCCGATTTACAATGACAATCACTGATCATCAACAACGTTCTTGATTGCGCTGTGTCTCAACCCGGGGCTCGAACCAGATACGTCGGCGAGCGAGGCCGGCGCTTTAACCACTTGACGAGCGAAGCGACAAAACTTGATGGTTTATGATCACAATTTCAGCCCAACAGACGTTGGACTCTCACCTGCACAAGATGCACAAGCACGAGATGGCTGAGGTGGCCATGGACCATGACCAGGAGACCGAGCCCAGTACCAGTGCGGATGGATGTACCACCTCAGGTGACGATGGTACCCTTGATAGAGGTGAGCACTAGCGGACCAGAAGGGGTCAGAAAAGTGGAATTTCCCCTCTCTTTTGCGTTTGAAAAAAGTAGAATTTGTTCCCCAAGGTGTAAAAAAATGACCTAAAAACTGGCAATTCCCCCCTCTTTGACGAAATTCCCCTCCTTTTGGAGTATAAGCTCGTCCGCCAGTGGGTGAGCAGATTATTCGGTTCATACCAGATTATTCGGTTCATACCAGATTATTCGGTTCATACCAGATTATTCGGTTCATACCAGATTATTCGGTTCATACCAGATTATTCGGTTCATACCAGATTATTCGGTTCATACCAGATTATTCGGTTCATACCAGATTATTCGGTTCATACCAGATTATTCGGTTCATACCAGATTATTCGGTTCATACCAGATTATTCGGTTCATACCAGATTATTCGGTTCATACCAGATTATTCGGTTCATACCAGATTATTCGGTTCATACCAGATTATTCGGTTCATACCAGATTATTCGGTTCATACCAGATTATTCGGTTCATACCAGATTATTCGGTTCATACCAGATTATTCGGTTCATACCAGATTATTCGGTTCATACCAGATTATTCGGTTCATACCAGATTATTCGGTTCATACCAGATTATTCGGTTCATACCAGATTATTCGGTTCATACCAGATTATTCGGTTCATACCAGATTATTCGGTTCATACCAGATTATTCGGTTCATACCAGATTATTCGGTTCATACCAGATTATTCGGTTCATACCAGCACACACTGGCGGACCAGCTAAACCTCTAAAGGGAGGGGAAGAAGAAAGGGGAATCGGTAGCTTTCACGTCATTTCACCTACGCCTTAGCGAGCCAAATTAAACATCTTAAAAACGCCAACGAATGGGGTAGTTCCACTTTTTCGTTCTTCCCTCGTCCGCTAGTGGATAACACAATAATGGTAACATAATATTTCAAGTTGAAAGTCGTCCAATTGCTTTCTTTATCGTTTTTTGATGACAAGCGGGGGCGGGTTTTGAGCGTGATAGATTGAGAACAGGGGGTTAATTTTCATAAAATAAAATATTCTTGCAGCCATTTCGAAACGATCGACCAACAAGAGCCGTGACAACAAAATCAAGACTTCAATCAATTCGGTGATGTCTAGTTATACGGTTTGTTTGATTTTTAGTGCATTTTTTTCGCTTTACCGATACCCCTTTCTTGACTCACCAGCCCCTTGTTTGGTTAAAATAGATAACTCACATCTTCACTCACCAATTCGCCCACTCACCTCTTCACTTCACTCACTCACTTACTCAAATCTTCACTCAGTCATTCACTCACGTCTTCACTCATCACTCACTCACCTCTTCACTCACTCATTCACTCACGTCTTCACTCATCACTCACTCACCTCTGCACTCACTCATTTACTCACATCTTCACTCATCACTCACTCACCTCTTCACTCACTCATTTACTCACATCTTCACTCATCACTCACTCACCTCTTCACTCACTCATTTACTCACATCTTCACTCATCACTCACTCACCTCTGCACTCACTCATTTACTCACATCTTCACTCATCACTCACTCACCTCTGCACTCACTCATTTACTCACATCTTCACTCATCACTCACTCACCTCTGCACTCACTCATTTACTCAAATCTTCACTCATCACTCACTCACCTCTGCACTCACTCACTTACATATTCACTCACTCACTCACTCACATATTCACTCACTCACTCACTTACTCACATCTTCACTCATCACTCACTCACCTCTGCACTCACTCACTTACTCACATCTTCACTCACCCATCCACTCACTCAGCTAACATGACCTATTTCAGACCACATCTATCGCCACCACCAGCTCTATCACCAGAATGGAATTGGTAGCAGCACCGTCCACATCAATGGCGTCCAACACTGCAACCACCACTTCGGCCAACTCTTCGGTTGGTAATCTTTTTTTTGGTTTCTTTCATTAGTTACTTGACTTCAATAACTAAGTGGTACTCTCTTACTCACTCACCCATACATTCACTGAATAACTCACCCACTCACTCACGACTCACTCACTCACTCACTCACTCACTCACTCACTCACTCACTCACTCACTCGCCCTCACTCACTCACTCACTCACTCACTAACTCACCCTCACTCACTCACTCACTCACTCACTCACTCACTCACTCACTCACTCACTCACTCACTCACTCACTAACTCACCCTCACTCACTCACTCACGACTCACTCACTCACTCACTCACTCACTCACTCACTCACTCACTCACTCAATCCACTCACTGATACAGTCACTGGTGACTTGCCGACTCTGTCACTACGAGTTTGAACAATCGGCCGAGCTGCTGATTCACTGGCGATCGGGTGAATGTGTCACGTTCAAACAGGTTATAACTGGATTTCACTGGAAATTACTGGATTTCACTGGAAATTACTGGATTTCATTCGAAATTTTTACCTAGTCACTTTTAGGAATTTCCTAAAGTTTTGAGTGAATGTAACAGTTATTAATTAACGTTGTTTTCTGTTGTTCACTGAATCGCTGGTATTCATATTATTTCATTATTTTTAAACGGGTATAGGAGAATTTTACTTTTTATTTAAATTTTTTTGTATTCATTGTTGTTCCGGTTGTCGGTATTATTTGTTTATTATTATTTTTTATTTATCGTTTGGCAGGTCTTCGAGTTAGATGGCATTGAGGCCACTTTTGATGACGTTCAAAACATGGACGACAGACATCTGACTGAATGGGTGAGTAAGTGAGTGAGTGAGTGAGTGAGTGAGTGAGTGAGTGAGTGAGTGAGTGAGTGAGTGAGTGAGTGAGTGAGTTAGTGAGTGAGTGAGTGAGTGAATGAGTGAGTGAGTGAGTAAATGAGGGAGTGAGTGAGTGAGTGAATGAAGCAATGAGTTAGTGAGGGTGAGAGGGAGGGAGAGAAGAGAGTCTAGATTGACGTTCTGTTGCTTGATTGAGACACCTTTTTGGGAATTTTTTTATTAGTTATTACAATACAATGTTTTTCAACTTATTCATGTGTGTTTCAGATAAATTCGTTCGAAATTGTAGAAGATGAAAACGCCGAGGCGGACGACGCCGTCAACAACAATAAAGATAACAACACCAGCAATTTTAACAACAACAATGATAACAACAATAACAGCAACAATAGTAACAGCAACAACAACAACCCTGATCCTATTGATGTTGCCGCTGAGGTCGCTCCACCGAAACGATCGCAACGATTGAGAGGAAAATAGTTTATTAAATTCATTTCATACCTGATATACGTAGCCGTTTATTCTCCATTTTGGAGTTTTATATATCGTATTAATATCGTTTCATTTTTTCTGTTATTTGTTTTTTTCTTTTTCTTTTTTGTATTTATTTCATTTTTCACTCTATCATATATATTTTTATGAATATGATACATTTTCATCTTGTTCTATATGCTTATGTCATGATGTCATTACATGAATCAACTTATAAAAAATATAAATGTGCAAGCTATTCTCTTTGGTTGGCAATTTTATCAGGTATGCGTTCCGGCTGAGCTCCGAAATCTTGTGCGCTCGAGATTACCTGATATGTAATTAATAATAAATTAATTTTAACTTTTTATTTTATTTGCATCCTAACTAAGTATCAGCAAACATTTAAGGTATTGATGATAATCTGAACGGAATCGGTAAACATTTTACATCGGCAAGCTGGTTTTCAATGTATTAAACTCCATATTCCAGAAATCACACAATGCAACTGCCCACAACTAGCAGTGCTGACACGAGCAGTGGTAGTCCGGGAAAACCTGGTTCATTTATATTTTTCACTTATATTTTTATTTGATATTATTTTTTATTATTATGAATAAATTATAGAATGAGAGTTAGTAAATGTTTTCTTCAGGTGCAACAATAATGCCGTTGATGCGTGTGCGCAACATCATGCGCAGCAGTACCGGCTCGTTGCCCGTGTCACAAGAAGCTCTCTTTGCGGTCACGCGAGCCACCGTTACCCAAATTTCTTACTTGAATTTAGATTTATTAATCTTTTTATAGTATTGTATTGTAATATTTCTTGAATTTTCTCAAGTTCTCTTAGTATCAATAAAAATTAGAGTTACATTTTTCAATTCGTCGTTCACTTTATTGTTATTTCACATCTAAATTGCAGTCTCAAGACAGAACGTTGCATTTAATCGCACTTCGCAGTATCAACAAGTAAAAGGGTTGACAAAAATGTATTGTTTCAGGAGTTATTTATACAACAATTAGCCAAAGATGCCTGTGCCGGTAACGAAACCGAATTGGACTACGGTCGATTGGCGCGTTACGTGCAACAAAGTGAAACATTGGAGTTTTTGCATGGTTGGTGACTGGTTGTGTGGTTTTTGCTGTTGTTAGTTTAGTTGTTGATGACGATGTTGTTGATCTCGTGAACTGTAATACGTTTGCCCATGTTGTTGTAATCGTGTTTGCTATTGTGACTGATGTTGCTATACTTCATCGAAGGGGGTGTATATCATGTTAGATATCATTATGGTAATGTTTTGCAGAAATCCTGCCGCACAAAGTGAAGGCCTCCGATGTGATGCACTTGATACAGCAGAGCAATGATGACGGCACTGATGATGAATGTAAATAATTTGCTATTAGTTGAATTGTAAAACTTCTTCTTAAAAAATACTTGTAACTTGTAAACATTTTCTATATACATTATTAACGCTTTTATTTTCTGCAAACACAAGTTGAAGTTATTTAAATAAAACAGTAAAATGAGATAGGCTTTTTGTGGATTATTTTTTTCGATCATTCAAATGAGCTTCATCTTGGAAAAAAAAGAAACAGTAAACATTTTTGGCTAATAATTTTAATGTTACTGAAACCCCATTAAGAGCTTGTTCGGTGAGGGTGTTTGTTCGTTTCGTTCTGTTTAAAATGTATCCCTGATTTCAGTTTATATACATTCTTGTTTGGTGGAAGATGTTTGAAGAATACCGTCACAAAAACGCTCATATTCAGTTTCTATTGGTCGCTATTTTTAAGATAACAACTGTTTTTCTATTTTTGCTGGATGATTTTCTAAGCCGTCATAATTGTTTCATCTGTTATAAGATTGTACAAAGTCCATTTATTATTATTCGTAATGTTTTGCTCAGCATTTCTAAAAAAAGTTAATGAAGCATCATAATATCCTACAATAACAAAAAATTGGTTTCATTATGATCAATTTGTATTGCCAAATCCAGTATGGCCGGTATACTTGACGCTTTATCTTGTTCGTCATCATGTTCATGTAGGAAATACAGATATTCCAGCTTTTCCACGACCTGAAACATTATCTCTAAACTGATAAAAGATGATGACCGGCTAAGCATCTGAACTCATCACGTTATTCGATCCTGAGAAGGTGATGATTCGAGAGCTGGAATGCATGTTTGCTAGAGGCCCATTAGAGTCTCGAAAGGATATTTACTTTTATGATCATCATAGTGGAAAATACTGCGAACAAAATGATATTAGCTTTTATGATCATCATCGAGGAAATTCCAGCGAAAATATCCGATTGACCATTTTTCAAGTTCCACGCTTTCATGAGATCGGTAAAAAAATTATAAATTTTCGAATCATCGATGATTTTGCAGGTAAAAAATTCGACGTGCCTTACGATGATAACGCTGATCCACCGAGGCAATGGTGCGCTGCCAATGTTCGGTGGCGATGACTTTCACTCGGAGGGGGCGTCCTGTTCGAAGGGTGAGCAGGAGGAGGAGGAAGATAAAGGTGAGGATGAGAAGGTTATTCTGGAGTTCCAGCCGCATCATTAACGGACGAGAAGGCGAGGGAAAAGTGGAATTTCCCCCTCTTTGGCGATTTCAAAAAGTAGAAATTGCTCACTACAGTGTAGGTAAAATGGCCGGAAACTTGCCGATTCCCTCTTCCTTGACAAAATTCCCCTTTGGAGAATTAGCTCGTCCGCCAGTAAGCCGCATATCATTGGATAATGAGGAAATCGTTCAGAGCGAAGAAAAGTTCCAAAAAAAGTGTTTTTGCAGGTGTAACGTTTGAACCGCGTCTGTATATGCAGCGTTACATGGCCGTACAGCAGGCGCTCAGGGAGTATGACCGACTGGGCATTTTGAAGAAGGTTAAATGCAGTTTCGGTTTACATGCTGGAAAAGTTTTCAGACGTACGAAGTAACATTGGCTGTCGTAGTAGATCTTTTTTTGCGAACATTCTCCAAGAAATGTTTTTTCGTCAACAGTAAACATTGGCGGACGAGCCGAACCTCCAAAGGGAGGAGAATGTCATCAAAGAGGGGGGAATCGGTCATTTTCAAGCCATTTTACCCACACCTAAGGGAACAAATTCTACTTTTTGAAATGTCCGAAGAGCGGGGAATTCCACTTCTCTCACCCCTTCTTGTCCGCTAGTGATAGTAAAAGTAGTTTCCAATCAAAACTAGCCAATGATCACCGAGCGCCGACTGACGAGTTTTGAATTCGAATGAAGTCTGCTCATAATTTTTGTCTGTTTTTTTTGCACATGGTTTTTTGGAGTTGTGCTTTGTGTTCTCAGTTTTGTCTTCGTGATTGTGATTTGGGAAGACGGCTGTTTCACTATGTGACTTGGTATTCCTCGTTGCGATTATGGTGAGAAAGCTGAATAAAATTTGGAATCAAAGGAGTTGACTGAGTTAATCAACCGCCATTTAATATTCATAATATTCAGTTATTACAAATGACAACATACATATAATCATATATATTAAAAAATCAACAACAGTTTTTTCCTAAACATTATTTTAAAAAAATTATTCTATCCTAAGTGGCGTTTCGCTCTGTTCATCAAGACGCCGTCTAAGAATCCCCAGAGCTCGTCAGTTGACAAGGGATTCTGACCTACCTACTTACTTCCTTACTAAAGCATTCTCCATCCATGTTTTTGTTTTTCCAGGTGGTTGACTTGGGTTGTGCCGAGTGTAAGCTGTTGAATCGACTCCGGTACTCATTGCGAAACGTGGAGTCACTCATCGGAGTTGATATCGAGGAAGACTTGCTCACGAGTTCGACTCACTGGCTGCGCGAGGTACGCGACAGGGAGTACTTTCTGGATAGAAGGCATTGCCCGCTGAATATACAGTTGTTGAGAGGTTGGTTATTGTTGAGGATTTAGTTGTTGTTGTTGTTGTTAATGATGATGATGTTGTTGTTGATGATTATTTTAGGTGATATGACGCAATATGATGAACGAATGGAGCACACGGACGCCGTGGTTTGCATTGAAGTGTTGGTCGTGTTTATAGTTTATTTCTTCATTAGTGTAATTTTTCTGTAATGGAACAAAATATTAATTCGATATCATTTCTTAAAGGAAATTTCTAGTCTTTCTCAACCAAGTTTGAAAATTATACGTTGACTTGCTTATATGTACACCGTAGCCACATGGCTCTGACCGGGGTATTGATCCCGATAAGTGGAACACATAAATCCCAACCCTTAACCACTGAACAATCCTACCATTACAGTATCGAGCACTTGGAGGCTGATATACTCCGTCGAGTACCGACGGCCGTCTTCGAAGTGCTCCATCCAAGAATCGCCATTTTCACGACACCGAATTCTGAATTCAACGTCATGTTCGAGTTCGAACCGGGAAAACAGTTTCGGCATGATGATCACAAGTTCGAGTGGACCAGACGACAGTTTACTGACTGGTTGGAGTTATGTTGTTGTTGTTGTTGTTGTTGTTGTTGTGGTTGTGGTTGTTGTTGTTGTGGTTGTTGTTGTTGTTGTTGTTGTTGTTGTTGTTGTTGTTGTTGTTGTTGTTGTTGTTGTGGTTGTTGTTGTGGTGGTTGTTGTTGTTGTTGTGGTTGTTGTTGTGGTTGTTGTTGTTGTGGTTGTTATTGTTGTTGTGGTTGTTGTTGTTGTTGTTGTTTTGTTGTTGTTGTTGTTGTTGTTGTTGTTATTGCGGTGGTTGTTGTTGTTGTTGTTGTTGTTGTTGTTGTTGTTGTTTTTATTGTTGTTGTGGTTGTTGTTGTTGTTGTTGTTGTTGTTGTTGTTGTTGTTGTTGTTGTTGTTGGGATTGTTGTTGTTGTTGTGTTGTTGTTATTGTTTGTTGAGTTGTTGTTATTGTTGTTGTTGTGGTTATTGTCGTTATTGTTCCCTATGATGTGTCTTATTGATCCACGAATCCACAGGTGTCTGTCCATCACCAACACCTACCCACAATATCGTGTCCACATCAGTGGTATCGGACTACCGTATCACGCCCACGGCACGACCAGAAAGTCGTCGGCCAGTGCTTCGTCGGTGGCCACCGATCTGGGTTACTGTAGTCAGATGGCGGTGTTCGTACGGACGGACGCGTTGACGACAAAACGAATCCGTAGTGGAGTCGACCTGGAATTGGTTGGTAGACATTCAATATTAAATTAGGAGACTGAATTTGAATGCGCTCCATTTTTCTACCAGATTGAATAACGAAGAATTATTAAAGATAAGGTTGTTTTAAATTTTTTTTTATCTTTTTGGTTTTATCAGTCACTTTATTTTTATGAATTACATTGTCATTGTGTTAGTCTTGATTTAGTGGTAAGCAAGCGAGAATCGCGCATTAACGCACGATATGCGATCAGTTATTTTCTTTTGTTTCAGGGTCTGTGTGAGATGCCGCTTTTACCCAAACGACCTTTCCGGGCGGTTCGTTCCTACGCGAATTATCGTACTCACTCTCACTCACTCACTCACTCACTGACTCACTCACTTACTTTTTCACTTTTTCATTCTCACTCTGTAACTCACTCACTCACTCACTCACTCAGTCACTCACTTTTCCATTCTCACTAGGTAACTCACTCACTCACTCACTCACTCAGATTCTCGATCACACGTACCCATACGACGAGCACCATAATCGAGAGCAACGGGTTCGACTCCTGGCTGTCAAGTATTGCGACCAACTGATCAGTAAACAACAACCGAACGCATCTGATTTGGAAAAGGTTGCTTTTTGCTGTTGTTGTTGTTGTTGTTTTTGCTGTTGTTGTTCTTGTTTTTGTTTTTTGTTTTTGTAGCTGTTGTTGTTTTGTAATAACTTTTGATTCTTTCCAGGTCGAAGAGGCATATCTGATTTCGGCACGTTCTATCTACAACGGGCTACCCGATGACCTGAAAGAGCTGATTGGCAGTTGTGATGACATGACGTTGGTTGTTGCTTTTGTTGTTGTTTTTGTGGTTGTGGTTGTTGTTGTTGTTTTTGTTGTTGCTTTTGTTACCGTTGTTTTTATTGTTGTTGAGTTGTTGTGTTAATGTTGTTGTTGTTGCTGTTGCTGTTGTTGTTGTTGTTGTTGTTGTTGTTGTTGTTGTTGTTGTTGTTGTTGTTGATGATGATGATGTTGTTGATGGTGGTAGTGGTGGACGTGCATTTGATGAGCCAACGTTTCAATCTTTCAATCTCTCCTTTATCCATTTTCGCTTATTCGGCTACTCACTTACTCACCCATCGACCTACTTAATACTCAGACGCTCGTTCGCTCACTCACTCACTCACTCACTCACTCACTCACTCACTCACTCACTCACTCACTCACTCACTCTCTCACTCATCACTCATCATCTTACTCACTCACTCACTCTACTCACTCACTCACTCACTCACTCACTCACTCACTCACTCACTCACTCATCAACTCACTCATTCAGCTACTCACTGTGCTCGGACAGTGAGCGATTATTCCGTCTGTATGCGCCTCCAAATAAACGCGGATTCGCCGCCTACGCACAAAATCTGCAACAAAATGACGTCATTGAAAAGGGCAATAAAAATGACGTCACTTCCAACGATGTTGCTGACTGTGATGATGCCAAGCCTGGTATATAATTGATAACTCACTTACTCACTCACTCACTCACTCACTCACTCACTCACTCTCTCACTCACATACTCCGTCACTCACTCACTCACTCACTCACTCACTCACTCACTCACTCACTATCTCCAGCCGCCACCGACATTCGTGTGATCTACCCGGCCTATGATGCGCCCGAGTTTCTAGGCTTCAACACGCGCACCTCAAGTCAGGAAAACGTAAACCGGGGTGTTGATGATTACGAAGTTGAGGGCAACGGTGAAACGTGGTACGTTGGTGGTGACGTGCTGCAGGGTGGCGATGGAATGATGGAAAATGGTGATCAGTCCGGTGATGATTAGTGGTGATCCGTGATATAGTGATATCGATACTTGCTGGTGATTAAATAAGTTGATTGTTGATGATGATTTTTAATACACCAATGAGTCTTATTTACTTCCTTCTTCTGTTACATTCTTTTTGCTAAATTGAAAAATGGCCATCATTACCCTCGTGAATCAGGCGGAACATGTTCTATGTCCCGTGAATTATTATGATAAATACTAACATTGGTTGAGTATACAGTTATCTGATAGATGTAATTTTTATATCAATATATTCGCTTGGGTTTTGGCAATTCTAGTCCTGAGACTCACCTTAACAATAACGAAAAACATTTCCGCTCCACGATGCAATAACGAAAAACAGCAACATTTGCAACAACAACATTAGCAGTAACAACATTTGTAACAACAACGATTTGCCACAACAACGTTCGCAGTAACAACATTTGTAACAACAATGATTGCAACAACAACATTCGCAGTAACAACATTTGTAACAACAACGATTTGCAGCAATAACATCAAGTGCAATAGCAGCAATTGAACGTGGCATTTGTCCAGACTGGCTAACCTTAACACATACTTAGATCCGGTACTGAAATTTATGGCAACTCAACTTTTCCATCATTGGTCATGTCATGTCTTTCAATTGTTAGATTGTTAAAAGCTTCCGGTCCATGCCACTAGCGGACGAGAAGGGGTGAGGAAAGCGGAATTCCCCCCTCTTAGGCGTTTTTAAAAAGAAAATTTTGTTCCTCAAGGTGTATGTAAAATGGCTTGGAAACTGCCGGTTCCCCCCTCCCTTTGGAGGATTAGCTCGTCAGCTAGTGGGTTTGTCCTTATAATTCTTGAATAAATAATTTTGAACTGTCTGTCAGTGAAAAAACGTTGTTCAAATAATCGTATGTACGTAAGGCTACTTTTAAAACACGTTTCAAAGCACAAAAAAATCGCTAGTCGAACACATTTACGATGTTACATTGTTGTTGTTGTGGTTGTTGCTGTTGTTGTTGTTGTTAATGTTGTTGTTATTGTTGTTGTGGTTGATGTTGTTGTTGTTAATGTTGTTTAGAATGTTCATGTTATTGCCATTAACATAGTACATCCTCTCAAATTACCTCGTCACCCTTCTGCACTGCCCACCGAAAGGAGCGGAGCGACTGAGCAATGATTTTGAAACTGTTACTTTTTATTTATATTGCAATTTTGAACATTGAGATGTGAATTGGTATTTTTTTATTTTCAATAAAACTAGGTACGCGGGTAAATATTTAATGTTCTCGCCCACTATTCCCAATCGCTACTGCGTTACACGACCTTGCAAGGCAACCTTAATTTTTTACAACGTGTTAAAGTTCTTGAAAACCTGCCATGCACTGCCGATGTTTCTTTATAACGTGGTGTGACTAACTTTTGACCGAAAAAAGTTGCTAAACTTGGTTAAAACCAATGATTTTATTCCATTATTATTAACTTCACGTTGGAATCTGAAAATACCCTTACCAAAATGCTGCTTGCGCAATCCATTAACGTTTTAACGAAAAAATGTGTGTTGGTCTTTGTCGCATGCGTGAAAATGCATCACGAAATATGTGTTCAAATAATAAACTGATGGGGTACAAATCTTACCACAAAATGGCATGCAAATTTTGATACAGTACTCACATTATGAGTTACATAAATGAATCTAGCATAACATTCCAATCATCTGTAATTCTTTACTGAAAATGCATTTTTTGTGGCTGTTTTCAGTCAAACAGACTATCATCAAGCAACTGCTATCATAATTTTTTTATGTAGAATGCATAAATCATTAATCATTCTAAAAAAGTGGGCTTATCTAGCTTTTATGATTTTCGGCAGGATATTTGAACAGCCAATCTCAAATTATGCTAAATCATGTCATTATGCTAATTTCATCAGTCGTCAACAGAATATAACTGCAATAGAAATAAATCTCGATGAAGTATTCGTTTTCGTCGAGCCGAACTTTACACTTAACCTCGTCAGCAAAGTGGAAAGGCTTTTTCATTGTAGACCATAATCAGCTTGTTTTTTTTTATTCCCAGAACTTTTATCATGTCAGATAAATTTGCAAGTGTAATTCCGGAATAAGGCTACAAATACGTATGACGTGTATATAACGGTAGTTCAGGAATTTTGTTATCACGATGAAGTGGAACAGCATCCACAGAGCAGCCCAGATCCTTTTGTTATCATCAACAATAAAGACGATAATCTGCATCAACAATGAAGAAAAGGAAGAAAACAATGGTACAGATAGCCAG
>OZ038447.1:3717940-3719495 GCA_964036265.1 Daptonema setosum | reverse complement strand
AACAACAACAACAACAACAACAACAACAACAACAACAACAACAACAACAACAACAACAACAACAACAACAACAACAACAACACTAACTATACAACAGTGATGGTCGATTCGTTGAACACTGGTCGTATTGAAGGAGAATATACCACTGGATTCAGTAGAGTTTTGTACAATCAGCAAATTCCAACAGTTGTAAGAAGTTTGGTTTGATAATGATAACTTGGTCAATAGCTTTATTACAAAATATAGCTTTATAGCTTGTTCAGGGTTTCTTGTTATCAAACATCTATTCTACAGGGTGGGCCTAAAAAACTCTGCGATTTTGTGAGACCATAACTTTTACTGTGGACAATGAATTTCATTGAAATTTACAGGTTATTTCAATAACATATTAACTTAATTTTCTCTCAAATTTCATTGAGATATCTAACACACACCGGCCACACGTTCAGATTACATGAAAATTTCACTTTTGTCTTTAAACGGCGTCATTATTGTGAAGAGAAATCATGTGCATACGTAAATAAAAACATTAGTTTGTTTATTTATTGAAAGAATGAAATAAATAATTGTCCAAAAAATAAAAGTTAAGTGGTTAATAATAATAATAATTTATTTCAAAACCATTCGTCTAATAACGCTATAGTTCTGGTGCTAAACTGTTTTTCATGTCTGTTACCGGTTGTTGAGTTCCTCCTCAGCGATATTTCGTTTCAAATACGTAACTTTTTTTCTCAAAACTTCAAGTTAAATGAATAAAAGTTCAAGATTTATGAAAAACATGCTCGCTCTGTCCATACGTCAATGTTTTTTTGGGAACGTCAGTCGGCGGGGTTGAAAGCTTGTTAAAAAGCTGGTTATGGCAAAAGTTGAGTTTTCCACGTACCGTGGTTGTTCATTTCGCAAATTTCATGCTTATATGCACTGCATGTCTTTGAAATTTTAGGACGATAAAACCTAATAAATCAGTGAGATGTTCTGAGATTTTCATTCAAATTCATCTATAAAAATCAACTCTAAGGTAATGCCGTACATCAGACAAGGGAACAAAAAGCAATCATCTTACTGTAAGAGTTTTCCATTCACATAGCAACTAAATTTAGACCGAATTGCTACTTAAACAAGTTTCTTTTAATCCTTGTATTATTATTTAGTTCACTCGTTCAATTCAATATTAGATTAATACCTAAAAATAACTTATACACATGATTTCTCTTTGAAATAATGACGCCGTTTAAAGGAAAAACTGAAATTTTCATGTATCGTGATCGTGTGGCCGGTGTGTGTTAGATATCTCATTGAAATTTTAGAGAAAATTAAGTTCATATGTTATTGAAATAACCTGAAAATTTCAGAGAAATTCAAGGTCCACAGCAAAATTTATGGTCTCACAAAATCGCAGAGTTTTTTTTGGCCCACCCTGTATTTTGTCCAGATGTCATGCGAGTAAAACTTTTTCGAAATTTTAAACACGCGCCAAAAGTCGATTTGAAATCAAAATGTGTGGCAAACACTTACAAAAACGCTGGACAAGCTCTATCTATCATAAAAAAACGCC
>OZ038447.1:3712940-3715440 GCA_964036265.1 Daptonema setosum | reverse complement strand
AACCATCCTGGCTTTCTTTCAAAAGTGGCTGTTACCTCGTCTAACGCAGGTATAAGAACTTTGGAAGGTTACTTGTTGTTCCAACAATACGGTGCTCCGGCTCATGCCAGTATGACCCGGGATCGGCCTAATGAAACCTTTCCTGGTTCTTGGATCGGCAGAGATTCTGGAACCAGCAAAGGTTCTGTGACCTGCCAGGTCGCCACACGGAACCCCTCTGGCTTTCTGGCTCCTATGTGATTTGAAGCAGCGCGTATATCAGAGAAGTTGCGAGAATCCAGTCACGTCTCTTTATCATTGAAGATATGGTGCAAATTTCATGGAATAGAGAGAAAATATAGTCCAAAAAAGGACCTTTTTCGATTGCTTGTAAATTAAGCTACAGATGTCCAATTAACTTCTGGTAGGTGTTAAACAAATTGCCAAAGACTTCTCTATTTGAAAATGAAGTTTCAGTTATATAGATAAAGTACAACTCAAATACGAAGCCGTCAACATCGGCGGTTAAGGATGGGACACCCTGTACATACGTGTCATTCCTGACGTCATGTAGCAGTTCCTGTTCTATTTATACTTTTTGCCAGTTTTTTTCTGTGATTACTGTAGTATGCGTTGCATCCAAGCTTGTTTCCTTTCTATGTAACAACTACATAGATAACGTTAGCCACAGTTTTTGACACAAAACATTCGTAATCAAACAGAATTGCCTATAAACACGTCGTGCTGAAATTTGTGTAAACGTCTTGATCAAATTGTATGCCTCCGCACCTTGGCTCTTACCTGGCGAGTTATCGTTTCTCTGTCATTTGAGTGAAAAATATTTTTCTCGCGATGTTTTTTTAGAATGATGTTTCATATTCGTCAAGTTTATCTTATACAATTATAAATCTACACAAAGATGACAGTAAAATACGAAATAAGTGGAGTGTTGTCAAGCAATTAACAAGTTTATACCTAAACAATCTTGTCTGCGGCTTGTTTATTCATGTCCCAAAGGCAATTACTTTTTTCGGCCCAGCAGAGAGGCCGACCCAAGAATCACTCACTCACTCACTCATCCACTAACTCACTCACTCACTCACTCACTCACTCACTCACTCACTCACTCACTCACTCACTCACTCACTCACTCACTCACTCATCCACTAACTCACTCACTCACTCACTCACTCATCATTTACGCACTCACTCCCTCACTCATAGCTTTATCAGATGATTAGATGACTGAAATTGATTCTATTATGTTCGCGAAAGATTTCAAACGGAAAAGTCTTGCCAAGAACCTAGAACCTATAAATAAAATGGAATTTATCCTAACCAATTATGCTATCCTATAAATAAAAAGAATAGAGTTTGTAAGTTTGTATGTCCACACAATGAATCGATATAAATATCAGAACTGAAACTCCAAAAAACTCTTTTAATCATTTATTTAAAAAAGTTACGCTCAGACTAAAAGTTCAATGAAGGAAAATCATCACCACCCTCCCAGTCGATTAACACTGATTTCCATAACTAAACATAATGCCTCAACTCACCTTCAATGTACCTCAATTACCCGTGAGGTCAAGATAATTAAAGTTTAGTTCAACATTTATGATCGGTTTATCCGAAATGTTTTATTCTCATAATTTATCACGTTTAGAAACTGCGAATTCTGTCATCATCACCTACATACTCACATAAGTTTTTATCGACACCCAATGATGTTCCCCATATTTTGAACTGGAAACATCACTGATCTTAATTGGAATTGTAGTTTTATTGTACCGCTAACTGTAGCAAATACGAGTGCTTATGTTTTTAAGTTTAAAGAAAAAAAATTGTTTCCCACTGGACGGGTTAAAATATATATTTGAACGAAAACTAGGTGATAATAAGCGTTTAACTTCATGGATGGCTCAAAATTTTTCCACGGGTATTCTCACTGAAGTCACTAAGACAACAAAGTGAAGTTAGAGTCAAATGAGACAATTAAATTTAATGGAACATCACTGATCTTAATTGGAATTGTAGTTTTATTGTACCGCTAACTGTAGCGAATACGAGTGCTTATGTTTTTAAGTTTAAAGAAAAAAAATTGTTTCCCACTGGACGGGTTAAAATATATATTTGAACGAAAACTAGGTGATAATAAGCGTTTAACTTCATGGATGGCTCAAAATTTTTCCACGGGTATTCTCACTGAAGTCACTAAGACAAAAAAGTGAAGTTAGAGTCAAATGAGACAATTAAATTTAATGGAATGAAAATTTTTGATAAGTTATTAATTACCCATGTTTTGCTCTACATTATGTAGGAGTAGGACAGATACGTATGTGAAAAAACGGGTTGTTAAGTTGAACGGGGTGTATAAATATTTCCACTGTTCAGCTATTCTACAATAGAGTAGAGTAGTGGATGACATGAACTAATTTCAACGGGTCAGGTAAGTTACACTGGCTGAAAAATGTGGCTATAAGTATGCTTATATGTACATATCTAATTCAATTAAACGGGG
>OZ038447.1:3635440-3707940 GCA_964036265.1 Daptonema setosum | reverse complement strand
CTCTCTCTACCCACTCTCTCACTCACTCACTCACTCACTCATTTACCCACTCACTCACTCGCTCACTCACTCACTTAATCACTCAATCACCCACTCACTCATACTCACTCACTCTCTCTACCCACTCTCTCACTCATTCACTCATCAGGGTGCCCATATATGAATCCTCCGAGTATTATGTTCAACATTTTGTGGCTGAAGCCGCGTTCACTTTTACAACGCTTGGCTTTTCGATGATAGTTTATATGGTCATGTTCGGATGGATGAAAGTGCAGGTGAGTGAATGATTGAATGAGTGAATGGTTGAATGATTAGTGAGTGATTTTAAGCGCATGAATAACCGAGTAAATAGATGAGTTCATGAGTGATTGATGGAGTTAATTGTGTTCAGCATCACTCAATCAGCCAATCAACGGGTGCAACGGCTTCTCAACGTCGACGTGAACTGAACGTTGCCATGCAGGTGGTGGTGATTGCCGGGTTCTACTCAACAATGGTGAGTGAGTGAGTGAGTGAGTTGAAAAGCGATTGAAGCAGCGTATTTCAGTACACCCTGGGCTCGTTCATATCTTTGCTGCAGGTGGAGAATGAACTGGTGATCATGATTAACAGTATTCTATGGACTGTAATCGCTCCGTGTATCAATCCAATAGTTTACTTGGTGAGTAACAGGTTGGACTGATTGACTGACCGGCTGGTTGATTGACAGACTTGGTTAATTGACAGAATGACTGGTCGAGTGGTAGACCTGACTGGTAAAAATAGATGACAGGATGGCTGATTGATTGAGCAAAATGACTGACTGGTTGACTGGTCAACAAACTGATTGGCTGACCAAGTAGACCAATAATTTTATTGACCGGTGACTGACTAGCTGCTTAATTGGCTGATTATCTGACTGATGCAATCACCTTCATTCAACAAACACCGAAATGAAGTGATATTGTTGAATCTCAACTGACCAATTCATTTTGTATGACTAACTTATTTAATTAATGCTTACATCAAACAGTGAACTCCGACGTACGGCTTTTCCGAAATGGTTTAACAGCTCAGTTCATAGCTTTACACCATCAGCAATACCACAACAACAACAACAGCTGCAACAACGACAACAACATCGACATCAATAACATCAACTAAGACTATCAAAAATGACAAACATCCCAACCATAGCGTGGAATTTAGGAATGTGACGCACGACAACGTCACTGTCAACGTCATCGTCTGGAACCCTATATAAAGAGAGCACCTCTAACATTCATCACACGCCACTTACTTTCACACCTACCGTTAGACTTTGTCTATTGTCCTCATCTCATCTGTATCATCACCTATCATTAACTATACTATATATTTACTAATACTACACTACATCGTGACAGAATAAAGTATCTCTACATACATACGGACGTAGCGGACTTGGTTTATTTATAAATGGGGATTATCAATAAACCACGATCTTTACAACGTAAAGAAATTAAATTTGACACAATAATACAAACAGATAGTGAAAACATGAAAAACCCTGAGAGCACGCAAGATAAAAATGAAAAAACTATATTTTTAACTTCCAGTTTATGACCAACATTTGATAAATGAAAAACACGGGTATCAATAAAATCGATTAAGAGCAACAAACGATCATAAAAAATTGGTGGAAAAGGGCGAATTCAATAAGAAAACTACATCAAACAAAATGAAAAGCAATAAAAAAACAAGAAAAATAACATAAAAACGGACAAAAAAGCTAGACACTTTTCAGCAAATACTCAGCTTTATTTCGCGGCTTCTGAAGAAAGTCGTCCAAATGTGCCGTCCATTTGTTCATAAGCTTTGGTCATTGTTTTCTCGATATCGACAATTTTCTGATGATCACCAACATTTACGTGATCCTTAGTGATATTTTCGTTGTGCTCAGGGACATCTTCGTGATTTTTAGCCACATTTTCGTTGTTGTTGTTGTCCTCCTCACCATTCTGATCTTTCTTGACGAATGTTGGATGAATGGGTGGCAGTATTTCGACGATGGCTCGTCCATCTATAAATGTTCGAGTGTTTGACTAAGTGAACATGAATGTTAGAGAGTGACTATGTGTGTGAATAAAAGGAGTGATTGACTGAACAAACGAAGGAGTACGTGAGTGAGCACCCAATAACTCACTCACTCACTCACTCAATCAATCATTCACTCACTCACTCACTCACTCACTCACTCACTCAATCAGTCACTCACCGTCATTCCAACGGCGTTCAGTGAGCGAGTAGAAGGGTTTATAAGAGGATATGACCACTGGCAGTAAAGGCAGTCCAGCGTCGACGGCCACGTGGAAAGCACCCTTCTTGAAACTCTTCAAGTGATTCTGGTCACGATGACGTGTGCCCTCGGGGAAGATGAAGATACAGAGCTGGAGTGAGTGAGTGAGTGAGTGAGTGAGTGAGTAAGCTGAGTGAGCGAGTGGGTGAGTGAGTTGAGCGAGTGAGTTAGTGTAGAGGTAGAGCGAGTGACTGAATGAGTGTACAGAATAAGCATGAGTAATTGGGTGAGTTGAGTTCTGTATCTGTGAGTGAGTGAGTTGAGCCAGTGAGTGAGTGAGAGGAAGAGGAGTGAATAAGTGAGTTACTCAATCAATGATAACGTGAGCAAGTGAGTCAATCTGAGAGGAGCAACCTGATTATCCTTGATAAACATTGATGCCGTTTTCATCGTATTTACTGCACTGCGTCGATCGAATCTACGGTTGAATATCGATTGAACACCAAGTCACTCTCTCACTAACTCCCCCACCAACTCACTCACTCAGTCATTCACTCACTCACTCAGTCAACCTGTCAATGAACACACAACTGCACAACCAGAAAGTCAGCCCGACCGGTCCGGCGTACATCAGGGAACGTTTGGCTAGTGAAACACAGTTATCCGGCCAGATTAGCGACATTGCTGAAAGTGAGTGAGTGAGTAGATGAGTGAGTGGGTGACTCGTGAGTAACTGAGTGGAGTAGCTTAAAAAAGAGAATGCAACCGAATGAATCCAACGAGCTCAGATAATTGCACCTGCACGAAATAACGGAACCGCCTATTTTTTCAGATGTCTGAATGAATGTGTAAATTGGTGAGTGAGCAGACGTAAAATGAGGGAGTACGTTAGTGAAACAGAAGAGCCAGCAACCGAGTAAATCCAAAGAGCTCTGATGATTGCAAATGATAACGGCACCGCCTCTGACTTTCTCCAAATGTTCCCGACCGCGGACCTGCAATTTGGCCGGTTAATCAGTTATTTAGTCAGTTGCAGTCCATCAGTTGATAGTCAGTTTGTCAATCAATAAGTTACTTGGTCAATCTATCAGTCAGTCAGTTACTTAGTCATCAGTCAGTCAGTTAGTTACTCAATCAATCTATCAGTCAGTCAGTTACTCAGTCAATCTATCAGTCAGTCAGTTACTCAGCCAATCTTTTAATCAGTCAGTCAGTCAGTTTCTCAATCAATCTATTAGTCAGTCAGTCAATCAGTTAGTTAGCCACTCAGTTAGTCAATCACGATTTGGGTCTGGCAACTGGCAATAATTAACCTCAAATTCAATCGGCACCCAGCTAGTCAGCCAACGAAACACGTGGAACACGAGGCTGAAATGCAATAACAAAAAAAGTAAACCAGAAGAAAAAAACAGCAAAAAAATCGTAAAAACAAAAGAAACAATAAGATCCGTAAAAACAACATCAGTAAAACCACATAATAAACTACAACATGAATAACAATGCCAGTAACAAAAAAATTGAAGAAAAATACCAGCAACAAAACAACATTTATATTATGATACATGATACGTATCGTATGTACATCTGCATTTTGGTTTTGCTCCATAATGTTGGTTTTTCTCGATTATAACATCGCATAACCATGAAAACCAAAAACAACATAATACTACAACATGAACATCAATGATAAATACCAGTAACAACATAACGTCAAACACAGCCATAACATAACATAACAACCAAAACCAACGCATGGTTCTCCGGTCGAAAAGGTCGCAGTACGAGCACAAAAGGCATGATCAGGCACATCAGTAATATGCAGAAATAGTAGAGTATGATGCGCAGGTAAAATCGTATGGGTGCCTGCAGGAAATGGTGCAACATGAGGATGAGCACCATCAAGATGACGTGGAACAGTATGTTGTGCAACATGTTGTGGTCTTCTGTTTATGGCGGTTGACTGGTTATCGTTGCAACTGTTACGGTTGTTGTATTGCTCTGGCAGCTTTCTTGTTATGCTAATAGGCCTGCAAATTTAAATTGAAAAAAAAATCAGCGAAAATCAAGTAATTTGAAATAATGAATAAAAATGTAATGATCGTGGGCGTTGAACTGTTTTACACAACCGCTGGGCTTTAAGAAAGTTTAGTTCTCAACACTAGCGGACGAGAAGGGGTGGAAAGTGGAATTCCCCCTCTTTTTGGCGAGTTTAAATAGTGCAGTTTGTTCCCTAAGGTTAGGTAAAGTGGCCTTAAAACTGCCAATTACACCCTTTTTGATGAAATTCCCCTCTCTTTAGAGATTTGACTCGTTCGCCCGTGGTTCTCAAAATGTTGAAGGTGAAAAATCCTCACCGGTTTATATCTTTCCAAATAAAAGAGTGACAATAAATAAATAAAGCCAAAGAAGCATGCACTGATCAATTGTGCACTGTTCGAGCTTCACCGAAAATGGGTGAAAATAAACGAACATAACCCAAAGCAAGTAATTACCGACAAACAAAGTATCATATTGATAGGGATTTTTTTCGTTCACAGTAAATATAAAACATGATATCATTTTCATCACAATACAATCGAAATCAACAGTAAAAACAACAAATAAGTCAAAATCAACAGACATGAATTAGTGATAAATCTAGCTAGTAATATAATGTAGTACGCTGTTTTGTAACACTTCAGTCTAGAAAAAGGACTATCGCCTGTATAAACATCTTCAACCTGACACCGACTATTACAGAATTCCGAAATTGGAAATCAAACAGTTTAACAACTTCCTTGTTTGCTCATGAAAATGTTCCACATCGTATGTTTTTGAAATTCAGTACAAGGGCAGAACGTTTAGGTAAACGTGATAATCGCAACCATGAAGAACGCGTTTGATGCACCGGAACTGGCACCCCAAGTTGGCAGCAGTCCCAACACGTTCATACTCATGAACGCAGCATGAATGCGGTAAGCTTCGCCACCGTAGTATGTTCAGGTTTAGTAAGTAAAAACAGTGGTGGTAAGATCCGGTTGTTTTCCATCAGAAGTGGGTACTACTCCTCCAAAGAGGTGAAATTTCTTTAAAAGATGAATCGAGAGATTCAAGGCCATTTTATCTACACCTGAACTGAAAGAAAAAATGAAACCTCTTTGAAACCACTAGAGTGACGGGGAAAAAATTTCACTACGGGACCACCACTGATAACAAAACTTATAACAATGATTAGATCACAAAAATTATCATGAGGCTGCCGGAATATCGGTTGCGTCCATCTTCTCTTCCACCACCGAATCGACGGTGGACTTCACGCCGCTGGACGGGGGTCGATCCGACGTCCACAGTTTGAATGTACGATCGTACCCTGAAACATTAGGTTCTCGTTTTTATCACGATTTTTCTTGGTGGGACTTCTTTGTTACTGAAGCCATTCCAGCACGCTAATACCACACCATCTCATCAGAATGGTGTTCTCGTAGTTGTAGTGCCCGGAAACGTTGAATAAACTGACGGGCAATGGCAGAAACAACAGAGAAACGAGTCTGGGGATCCGTGTCTCAAGTCAAGTTTATAACCAGGTCTACCGATTTTCAAGGCTGGCGCTCTAGCCAGGCTACTGATATTATGCAATTCGTTTCGTACTAGTTATTACAAACTTCAGAATATTATCGAAATTTTAATCGAGAAAAAAGCCTCGTATTTCACCTCGATTACCGCCTCATGTTTTTTAAGAATATCATGCCATGAGAAAGCTTGAAATTTTATTTCTTGTGCCAAAATCAAAACACATGGAGATTTTAGGAGGATTTTACAAATACAATAATTCATAATTTTTTTATTACCACTAACCAGAGCTGCATATCCATTTACCGTCGTTGGAGGCGTGCACGCTCATCACCTGAAATTAACAATCAAATAAAATTAAAAAAAATTAAAATCTCTTTTAGCAACCGAATGAGATTTACTGTATCTCTATAAGTATATTACTTAGTGAAATAGTGAGCCAGAATTTTTATTAAAATATTATTACTATTTTCTCTAACCAACCTTGCTGTCGTGACCGGAGAGCACTTTGAGCGGCTGCCAACCGGGGTGGGTCCACAGCTGAAAATAGTATGCAAAAAAATTATCACTGTTTATTTTAAAACAACAACAGCAATAGCAACATCAACAGCAACAACAACAACAACAACAACATTAAAAACAACAACAACAACAACCGGCACAACAACAACGACAACAACAACAACCACCACCACCACAACAACAACCACCACCACTACAACAACAACCAACCTTAATTGTGTTATCGTAACTGGATGACATCAGATAATGACCGTGTTGCTGATCGAAACAGACCCGACTCACCAGCGACGTGTGTGCCGGTATCGTATAAATACATTTCCGCGCACGCACATCCCACATTTTCACCGAATTATCCGCACTGCCCGTGGCCAGTTGAAACCTGTAGAAAATACAAGATTGCGGTTAATTTTTATTATTGTATTTCTTAGTGGATTGATGTTTGATTCTATTAGATTATCAAACATTGAAATACTGCATATGCGCAGAATTTATTTTCTATGATCACTGAAATCAGATAAACACTGATCAAGACGATCGATTTGAAGTATGTTGTTTGGAAGAATACAAAAAAATTCTACAACGAATCCAAAAATACAGAGAAAAAATTTGCCCGCTCGTTGAAATCCAATTCCTGTAATAATTGTCTAATAAAATTATTTGCTGATAACACAGTTACAAGAACTTTCTCTCAAAGGAATCAAATCAAAGATTACCACAACTCCAAAGAATCACAAAGCCTGAAAACCCTACATATGAAGGTTGATTTTGACTTTCAAGTTTCATTTATCCCTTCACTAACCCATTTCTGGCCCACGCCACAGATAGTACCTCCTTCTGATGTCCTTCCATGAACATGATACATCGGCCCGTGCGCAGGTCCCACACGCGTCCGTAACCATCCATGCCACTGAAACAGACCGTACTTAATTCAGACTTTCATACGTTAAAACATCTCAGTTCTTAAACAAAGACGCCGGATTTTATATTATGAACGCTTCCCGCTTGCAGTGACGAGCATTCCTGTTTGTTCCGGTTCAATAAAGGAAGTAGCACGCAATTAAGTCCTGTTCACGTAAGAAACGCGCTCAGTTCCAGGACAACACATGCAAGAAATTTCAATATTTAAGCGCCTTTGTATGTTTGAGCGTTCGCTTGTTACAGACTAGCCAGGGGTTCTCGTTATGCAGAACGTTTTCGGTGCGCCTTCAAATCTTTTGCATTCAAATTACTTCTGGTGCGCGGACAAATTTCGACGAAAATCAGTTATTTTCACATTATTTTCAAACACCAACAAATGTAAGTATGAACTGGTTTGCGGGTTCATAAAATATTCTTTTGTTAACCAGAAACCCTGACAAAGCTATACGTGGACAGAGCCATGCCATTTGTCGCCTGTCTAATCTAGTGCGTAGGGCGCCGGTCCTCGAAAACCGACGGTCCTAAGTTCGAAACCAGACTTGAGACACAGATCCTGACGCGTTGCTCTGGGGTTTCTGCCATTGCCCGTCAGTTTATTCAACTCTCCGGCCACTACGAAAAACACCATTTTCATATGGTATTAGTGGGCCTCGATGGCTTCAGTAAAAAAAAATTCAAAAACATCAATCATTCAACTCACCCGGTACAGGCCAGCGATCCGTCGGTCTGAAAGTCAATGTCGTACACGGCACGTGAGTGGCCTTCCTGGAAGAGTACTTCCTCGTTGGCCTCGAGATCGAACAATCGCCACGAGTTGTCATGACAGCAGGTGGCCAGGAAACGACCGGACGGATGGAACGACAGACGCGACACCCGTGCCGGATGACCCTCCAGTTCGGACAGCGGTTCATCGCTAAAAATACAAAATATTATTTTGTTATTCTTATTATTGGTGAAATCATGAAAATTTTCAGGCACAAATGAGCTGCGTGATCAATTTATGTCTTACTTGACCGCTGGAACTGTTTACATTTGGCATTGGGGTGAACAACCAGAGTTTCACATATAGAAAAATATATATGTATATATTTTTTTACACATGGGTGTACGTTCTGGGCAAAAATTTCCTTTCTTGAAAAATAAAAAAAATCCGCTCCTTTTTTGTTTATCAAACACTGAGGCCAAACTAAACCCACCTATTCAACGTCCACAAGTACACGGTGCCATCATGAGCACACGATGCCAGGTTGACGGCATCCTCACTCAACGATCGGCCGCTGTCCGGATGGAACTTGATGCAGGCGGCGTTGATCGAGTGACCGCGGAAGGTGCGCAGCTGACGACATTCCGGTACCGACCACAGTTTGCACAGTCCCGACCTGAACACATGATGATAAGGATAAAATAATCGAATAATGAAGTAAGTGAAAAATTTCGAATTTCAAGTTCCTGGTAGGATTCGAACCCTCGACCTTCCGTACAGAACACAGACGTGCTAACCGCTACACCACAGGTAATCCTGTCTAGCACTGTCGTAACTAAGACGATGTTTGTTTTTGATCAACTAGTTGAAAACAAATATGTTGCTGTGGCGAGTGGAAACAAACGCAAAGAAAAACAAATGGGTTCTTCAAACAAGTAAAAAAATATCTGGATTATAATAGCATTTTGATTGATTAAGTAAGTCTGATTATCATTCGAACTACCAGAAACAATAATTTAGTTAAAAAAATCTAAGAACTGTTTTTTCAAAATAGGAACTAGAAAAACTACATAAAACGCATCTACAAAATAATTCATCCAGAATTTGAACTAAAACCAGTGGTATAAAAATGCACCAACCAAGACGCGGTGGCCAGATACTGCGATGTGGGATTGAATTCGCAGAAGACGACGGGTCGATTGTCGCCGATCTGACTGCCGTACGGTGCCAGCGATCGGACGTGCTTGTGCGCCTCTTGTTGACGGACGGCCCGATCCGTGGACAAGTCCTTGCTGTCCCGCAGGTGCCGTGCCAGCTCCAATCGACGCACTGACCTGTAATAATAATAATAATAATAATAATAATAATAATAATAATAATAATAATAATAATAATAATAATAATAAATAATAATACTATTTCATTCCAGTTTAGGAAGTATGTGCTAAAAAGCAGAGAAAAACAAGTAGATGAAATACATATATTATAATGAATCGCAAATCATCAGTAATAAGTTCAGGTTATGTAAATATGGTATTATATGGTTATCATTGTTTTGATGGTGGGGATGCCAGAATAATTTACTTTTGTAAAAAATCAACAAATGGGATTTGCTTGATTTTACCAAATAACATTTAGAAATTACAAACAAAAAAGTGTCTATAACGTTGTGAAACAGTGAAAAAAAGACACCATATGTCACACACCACACAGGCATACTAAATTCACAATAAAAATACACTAGACGACCACGAACGTTAGCCACCTCAGGTCTTCCAATTGCATCTCTTTCTGCCCTATATTCAGAGTCAAGTAGCAGGTTTTTCGGTGAGCATGCCTGTATTCGTTCACACGGGTATCTACTTTATTCATACAACAGTTGAGAGCAGCACTATCGGACGAGAAGGGGAAGGAAAAGTGGAATTCCCCCCTCTTTGGCGGTTTCGAAAAGTATAGTTTGTTCCTCAAGGTGTAGGTAAAATTACCTATTTTCGGCCAATTCCCCCCTCTTTGGAAAAATTCCCCTCCCTTTGGAGGTTTGGCTCGTCCGCCAGTAGAGAGCAGAGCAATCAATTGTGCATAACAGGTACAACCCAAGGAAGTGATCACATATTATCCCATCCCATTCCGATTCCCGAATAAACCTAACCCCAACTCAATAACATCCAAGTCCAACCGTGGTAAACTGTATTTAGCGATGAACACACGTGCCACGCGCAGCGAGTCCGGACCCTCGTGGTACCACGTTTGGTCGTCCTTGCGCTGCGGCTGTTGACGGGGTTCCTGAAAGTGCACAATGGAACATTAACTCTCTTTCTATTACTCATGTTTGGCGCCCCCTCATTTATATTTCGGGTTTTGATACTCTAGTATCGAGTGAGTTAGTGAGCAGGGTCTTACATAGTGATTGATTGGGTGAGTGAGAAAGGACTTACAGAGGGTGATTGACTGATTGAGTGAATGAATAACTAAGTGGGTGCGCGAATAAATGAGTGATTGATTCCGTGAGCGAGTAGTGAACAAGGGAGTGGGTGATTCAGTTTCAGGAGTGAGGGAGTTAGTGTGTGAGTGAGACAGTGAGAGAGTGGGTTTTGATTCAAGGGAGTGAGTGAGCATGAGCAAGTCAAGCCGCCCCTCTCACCGACCTCTTTATGGAGAATAGCCTGCGCGTCCTCCTCGTCCATTTGCGAGAGGATCAAACGCAGTCGCTCACGTCTGTCCGGCTTGTCCTCACCAAACAGACCTGCCAACAAAAAAAACGTAAAATGGTAGAAATAAGCTGTCGGCAACGAAGAAACATAATTGAGATCCTACCTCAATAAGATGAGTTTTTCGTCTTTATGAATGTTTTTACCTTTTCAGATTTCCGATTTTGCTCAGATTTGTCAGACCAAACAGGTAATCTTATGTTATGATACCGTTACGAGTAAGAACTAAGGGTGCTTTCAGAGGTCAAATGAAACTAAAAAGAAAAGTAAAACCTTTAAACCTATTGACCGGAAAGTCAATTTGATTCCTGTAATTTATTTGGTCAACTGTTTTTTTCCTTCGACTTTGAAAACACCCTAACAGACAATCACATCCCAATCCGACATTTTAAAACTTGCTTACCATGTTTTCAAAGTAAAAATTTTAAATTAAAAATGTCACAAGAAACCTAAACCAACAAATGGGCTGTCCCAGTTGTCTGAGCATGAGCTTCACCTCGAGTTCATCAGTGGGCAACGTCAACTGTCGTGCACGTCGTCGACGTTCAAAGTCGGCCAACATGGCGTCACGCATCGGGTCTTGAATCTGGTCGAGCTGCATCGTTTCTGTAAAAAAGACATTTTCTTGATTGACTATCCACCCTAATTTATTTCTTTTTTATTACACCTATTACACTACATTCCATTCATCCTTACACTTTTTACAACTATTAATATCATCTCCATTTAACATACACTTATACTCGAATGTGCTGAATAAAAAAATATTATAATAAAAGTTCTATAAAGTGCAGTTGTTAGAATGCATTGTTATAAAGAACGGAGATCCAACTTTGTGTTTCAGACTCAAGACGCAAGTTTTAACTTTTAGCTCAAGTTTGTTTGATTCAGATCAAGAGCTTGCCGGGGTACCGTATTCGCGAATGCGTGACGGTGACGTATATTATGGAAACTAATTCATTCAACTAACCATTGGATGTTGAACTTGAATTGATTTCGTTTTTTCGTGGTCTACATATTATACGTAATTATATGGTGTAAATATGTAAGGGAAGTTATGGATATGAATGGGATAATGAGACCAGGTTCGAAGCATATTCTGTCATTCATTGTTCCGATACAACAAACATTGTGAATAATACGGTAATCGCGACCCGTCGACCGAGATCGGTCGACCGGCCATTTGGAGGTTTTTAGGCTGCCTACATAGCTGGATAGGTTTAGAAGGCTAGGCATGAGCATCAAAATTAGGTTTCTGTGTAGGCTTAGGCTTAAGCTTAGGTTTTTGCGATAGGCTCGAGCGCTACGCGCCCGAGCCCATACAAAAACCTAAGCCTAAGCCTAAGCCTACACAGAAACCTAATTTTGATGCTCACACCTGCCAAACTGTTAGTATAGTGCTCCAGAATAACTTTTGTAAACTTAAGTCGGTGCTAGGAACTAAGCCGAAGCTATACAAACAATATCAAAATTCTGGGTCGACGGGTCGACGAGTCGACGGGTCGCGATAGCCGGAATAATATTGATGATTGATATGTCACATAGGCATGCATGACATTACTACAATCAAGTCCATAAACCGGAGATATTAAAAATAACACGAGGAGTAGAATAAGTAACCGGTCGAGCGCATAACGTTGGCATCGTCCTTCTTTTTCTGTTCCTCCTCTTCCTCCAATGTGGTACCCGTATAGGCCGTGCCCGTGATCTGCAGGATGCGCTCCATGGCCCGCGCCTCGGCACGCGCACCGCGCCTGGAATTTATTATCACGTTACATTTCGAATCCAAACAAATCAAAAGCATTGGTTTTAGCATTAAAGCCAATTGGTAAACCAAACTCACAACTTTAATTAATACCGGAGCAACGACAGAAACTTCATCCCTGAAAACCAACTGAATAGCGATCGGGCCGGCCTTCGAGCGGATGCGCTTCATCTTCACTTCATCACCGGGTGGTTTTTCTTCCATCTTCAATTACTGAACTGGTTTGAAAAGCAAGAGATAATAATCGTTGTTAGTTGTCTTTTCTTTCAAAAACCGAAATCAACTTCAAACCGGCTGACGGAAAAATTAGCCTGAAAATATACAACAATGAAAAACGCTGCAATGCTGGCTCACATATCTTTTATATCGTTTGTTTATTTCCAATGAAATTTATCTTTCTGATCGACAGAAAAAAAAGAAAATAAACTATTAATTCGAATTTGAAACGAGCTGGTTGAACGCTACGCTAGCGTTGTTGGTTGACGGCAAACTAAAAAATCGGCAACCAAAATTTGAGGTTGGTTGCACGAACATTCATTTGTACGATCTGGTTTGATATCATTTGAGCTGAGATGTTGTGTGAACCATTTGAATCTCGATTTGCTAAAGTTAGAAAGCCTGAATCACTTGCCAAAAAAATTTCACGTGCTGATTCAGTCGAGTAATTACGATTGCCATGGCTATTGATGGTTTCTAAGGTTCATCCGCAAAGTAGTCGCGTGAAGGCTGACTACTCGAGTTATAAACTGCATTGACAGTCATAATTGTTATGGGGGCGTGTGACTGGTCTTGCGGGTTTGCGTTATTATAAATGCGCTTAGTTTCATGATTGTGGTAATAGTCCGATTCGTTTGCATAGTGGTTCTGAACATAACTGTTGCGATTCTGGTGCTGCCGTTGTCGATATTTACATTCTCTTTTCAGATGCTCTACTTAAAAAATTAAAAATATTTACAATTGAAGCATTTTCATTTAGCGAATTCTCTTTTCAGATGCTCTACTTAAAAAATTAAAAATATTTACAATTGAAGCATTTTCATTTAGCGAAGACCGTCAGGAAAAAACATTTTCAAATGCTCTGAAAGTGAGTGAGTGAGTGAGTGAGTCAGTGAGTGAGTGAGTGAGTGAGTGAGTGAGTGAGTGAGTGGGTGAGTGAGTGAGTGAGTGAGTGAGTGAGTGAGTGAGTGAGTGAGTGAGTGAGTGAGTGAGTGAGTGAGTGAGTGAGTGAGTGAGTGAGTGAGTGAGTGAGTGAGTGAGTGATGAAGTTTGTGAGTGAGCGAAGGACTCGATAAAGCTGTTTTGGATCTTCCACAATTACTAGCTGACATTTGTTGCTAATTTATATGATTGATAATAGGAAAAAGGCAGTTGCAATCAGGTTCCTTTAATTCAAAAGCATAAGTCAGTTAATAACGTCGACATCGAGTTGATGGTCCGCCAATTTAACATAGAGTAAATGGACATGTGACCGAACGAGTTGACCCACAGCAAAAAAATGAAAAATGCAGCAATCAATGTTTTATGTAATTAGTAATTTGAGAACATCACACACTACAAATATCTTTGTTGATTATAGTTGGCGAAGTCTGAAGCCTCGCACGACGTCATGTATCTACTATGTAATTTACGTTCAAGGTTGTTGCCCATGCTATAACGCTAAGCTGTCTCATTCACTTCCTCCCTCACTCACTCACTCACTACTCACTCACTCACTCACTCACTCACTCACTCACTAACCGTTTTGTCCACCCACACACGCATGCAATGATTATGCGCGCCGTCATGAAGCCGCACTCGGTGAACGAGAACACGCTCATGCCGCACAACAGACCCAGAGCGCCGCCAACCGAAGCCAACAGTGAGACCAACTGCAAAATACATACATATGTACGTAGGTTGTGTAAAGTATGTTCTGGAGTATTTATGTATTCTGCATAGGTTCTCAGTTTTTCAAAGTTATTTATTTCCTAACTTCGAATTTTTTCACCTTCCTTTTGATAGAATTGGGAAACTTCCAAAAACAAATTATGAATAGAGATCGTAAATACTGGAATAAAAAATTCGAATTTTTCTTGTAAAATGTTTGAATGAAAATCCTGTGTGGGAACTATCTTACAGTGCGATACCAGAATCAACTATTTCCCGCCTCCACCTATAAGTGGTACAAAAAGTTTTAATGTTTTATCGCATTGGGCTGGCTGATTGTCAGCTTCGACGGATTCAATGATTTTTCTAATTTTTCTAAGGGACAGTGTAATGTGATGACATATGAAGCCATCAAAGAAACATTTCTAACCGGCATCATTTCACGTTCCACGTATTTCTTGTAGCTGAGCGATGTCAGGTAAACTTCAATCACGGCCACCTACAGTTGAAGTCGTTATAACTCAAAGCACAAGATAGAAAAGCATCTTGATTACTGAACTGAGCGACTTGAGCGTGAGTTTAATCAGTAAAAAAATGTAACCACTCTTTCACACCAATATTAATATCGGTCGTCTTTCAAACGTGCTTCAGTTTTTTCACGAAGATCTATGAAAGATTCAATGATAAACTTTCTTTGACATAACCTGATCATTGTGATGTTGCGAACACTTGGTATCGTTGGCCGGACATTCGGTAGCCTGGAATGTTATTCAATGAATGACTTAGCATTAGTACGTAAACATCATAAGTACATTTAATAACTCTCAGTTATTCGATCTTGCAAAAATGGCTGCTGTTGCAGACTAACCGATGCAGGGACCAACTAACCGATGCAGGGACCAACTAACCGCAGCAGTGTCCAACTAACCGCGGCATGGATCAACTAACCGCTGCAGTGACTAAATAACCTCTACAGGGTCCAATTAACCGCTGCAGGGACAAACTAACCGCTGTAGGGACAAACTAACCGCCGCAGGTAGGATCTGCTTCGAAACTTGAGCCGTGTAGAACATAGTCCTAAAAAGCTGAGTTTGAGAACGGTATCTCATGTTAGAGCTACCACACAACTTCTATCTGGAAAGCAGCCCGCCACACCCATCAATCTCAGACACTCTTTAACACTCTCAACTGACACCATATTTTTTCATAATAAGCGTGTGTTTAAAAAGATGTTCCTAAAATGTTTTGTTCGTGAACATCTGAGCGCACGGTTTGAATACATAATTTGTGTAACGGCTCTTATGTGGCAGTTTCGACAGTTAATTGTTTACTTCTACTTCAGGACTGAGCTCACTGATCACCAGTTTTACTCCGGTAACTGCAACCAACCTACAAGGCGCCGGACACGTGCAGTCGGACCAATTTGACGGATTGTTGTTGGTGGATACGAAAGCATCGATGCAAGCACCTGCAGCAAATCATTTCAATCATACTCGTTACAAGATCCAACAGTATAGAAACTAAATTACCTACTTAGTTTTTGTTTACGTAGTGGGGTAACAATATCATTTTTTAAACATCATAGTACAGGAGTAAATTAGTTTAGTTAAACAGTTTTTAGTCGAATAATTGAACAATCTGGAATAGTGATAGTCATTTTAAGCGTGTGATTCCCCAACGCTCGGTCAACGGACACACAGCGAGTCCTTTCTTGACAGCAAAACGCGGATCCTGACAGCCACATTGCTTGTAGAGCTCGTTCTGGTAGCAGCTGCGGTAGCATGCCTGTTGAAGAGATTTCGGACCCATGTTCAATTTTATATAACGATTGAACCCAAATTTCTGATCAAAACTTGTGAGATTCGGACCCAAACACCAATTGTAGAGTGTTTCAAGATAGTGGACCAACATCAGGAGAGTAGGCTCCGGAATAGTAGTAATGTTTCACATCATCTTTGGTTGACGCACAGTCATGCCATGGCGCGCCCAATGCGTGGGATTCGGCCTGAGTTGCAAACAACACATTATGATCACAAGTACTAAATGAATCAATGGTACCAGTGATTTAACAAGTCAGTAATATAACTTTGTCCACTGCCAGGTACGTGTCGAAACCGGCGGCCACCGAGTAGCTGGTACTCTCCAGGAAAACACCCTGCGTCTGGTGGTGCAGGTAGACACGGAAGCCGGAGTCCATCACCCATGGCAGATACTCGTTGCCGATGACGCGCATTGCCACTTTCAGACCTGAGGAGTTGAGATGACAGGGCACAATGCAGTTTGGCAGTAAAACTTAAAAGTTACCAATTCGGTGGAGAGACAAAAACTTCTAAGTATAGCTTTTTCTGGTAGCACTCACCATTGAGTCGCCCAGCACGGCGACCCATGAAGATCTTCGGATTTGCCTCGTGATTGAACGTAAAGCACGCACCCAAAGCCGGATCGTACGTGCGCTTGAAATCAACTCTGAAAACAATTTGTGTGCATTTCTTTCAATGAAAACCACATCTCCAACGGTATGTTCAGAGCTCGTTCCTCATACGTGGCCCAGTCGATTATGTTATAGTCCCAGCTGGCGGCCAGTCCCTCTTCAACGCTCAGAGCAGACGCCAGAAACACGGAGCTGTCGAAGCTGTTGCCGGGTGTGATAGCGGCCGCTGTGAACTGGATGCAAAGATTTACGTTGTCAAATGCCTTAGAAATGTCTTTCATGTTACTGAGGAACAAGCTAACGCGTAGGTACATACGGAGATCAATTTTAAGTAGTACCTGACTCACCAGCACACAACTGCTGCTAAATTAACAGACTCATGTAAAAAAAAACTAAAATACAATAACAATAACGTTTTCTTCTCCAAACAAGTCTTGAATTTCATCTTGAGTGAACGAGTAACTGTAGTTAGATGCTGCGGTCGTTGTAGCCCCTGCTGTCTCCGCCGTTGTAGATGCTGTTGCTGTTGCTGTTGTTGTTGTTGTTGTTGTTGTTGTTGTTGTTGTTGTTGTTGTTGTTGTTGTTGTTGTTGTTGTTGTTGTTGTTGTTGTTGTTGTTGTTGTTGTTGTTGTTGTTGTTGTTGTTGTTGTTGTTGTTGTTGTTGTTGTTGTTGTTGTTGTTGTTGTTGTTGTTGTTGTTGTTGTTGTTGTTGTTGTTGTTGTTGTTGTTGTTGTTGTTGTTGTTGTTGTTGTTGTTGTTGTTGTTGTTGTTGTTGTTGTTGTTGTTGTTGTTGTTGTTGTTGTTGTTGTTGTTGTTGTTGTTGTTGTTGTTGTTGTTGTTGTTGTTGTTGTTGTTGTTGTTGTTGTTGTTGTTGTTGTTGTTGTTGTTGTTGTTGTTGTTGTTGTTGTACCTGTAGAAAATATCACATCGAAATCATTCAATGCCGAATTTGAGACAGTTTTGATTTTACGTTATTTTAAAAATTAATAGTTCAGGGAACCTGTACAAAACGATGCCGGATCGGAACCACAGCAAGTGCCAAAATAACCCGGGGGCCTACAAAACACGTTAGAATATCGGCCACTTTCACCATCCCAGGCGGCCTTGTAACCCCCCGAGCACGTTATCAACTGCACCTCATCGTAAACACATCGGAAGAATACTTCCGAACAACCACCTGCAAAAAAGATTTTGATGATTCAAAATTCACATGAAACACTCTCAGGCACCGTTTTTCTGACTATTATAAGAGTAGATGGACCTATTACGAAGAATAAGAACTAATAAATTTTACTGATTGTTCTGAAAAGAGTGAGAAGAACTTTTTGCATTTTTGCAAGTTTAAATAATATAAACTTAACTTCTGAAACGATTTATAAATCGAAACTACCTGGGAAAGCCGGATATGCGGTTCCATATTTTCTGTAATCATAGCAGTATTGGAACGGAAAGACGAACGTTGTATTCCCTAAAAAAATACAGTATAGCCCAATGTAAAATAACGAAAAAAAGTAAAAAAATAAAAAAAGTTTGGGTAGAAGTTTAATATTGCTAAACATTCTTATGTTTCCGATTGTGAAGCAACTGATTTCTTCATAAACCACGGATTGGCTTTTGATAACCCTTTTCTGATACTGGTTATTTGCTGTCATATTATCAAATATGATAATTGCTCTTAACCAGTGTCAAGCTAACGACTAATAAACGAAAGAATTATATATACAAAATAAATGAGCAAATAAACCGCATATATCAAGCAGGTTCGATGGATTGCAGCAGGTTTCCGCCAACGTATCACTATTGCAACTCCCTTTGATCATATCGAAAGCTCCACCAGACCCACAAGTCACCCAGATCGAGCTCCCACAGTTCCTCCAGTAGCCACGGTTGCACGCCGCTAGAGTGGTCGTTGTGAATAAATTTCACAAATTAAAGATCACAAAACGATTGTTGTTATAGACTGGGTATCGCGCAATCGCAATATTTCTGTCCATAATTAGATATTGAGCGAACACCTTTTGTTTCAACACTATATACGTGACCAACCCAATACCATGAGACTATTATATACTATATGTAGGCCTCATAATTGTTTAGAACAAATGAAATTCAGTTCACGATCATTATACCGCGCTGAATAAAACTTTTCACAACCATGATTCATGTGTGTGCGTTGTGAATCTGGATCTAACTATGCATGAAACATGATTCTCAACTTCATTGGTTTTAGCATGAACCATTATAATATGAAGTATGAGCCCTAGACATTCGTGCGTCGCAACTTCAATCCACTAACTCTAATCAACCAACTCCAATCCACTAACTCTAATCAACCAACTCCAATCCACTAACTCTAATCAATCAACTCCAATCAACTAACTCTAATCAATCAACTCCAATCAACTAACTCCAATCGTGCGGCATGTTGATTCTGTTTGGGTATTGCAGGCAGAAATCAGGTGGTCCTTCAGCGGGTTGTGCTGGACCGATCACTAAAACCTGTGCGGCTGCCATCGAAAGTAATAGCAGCATTGTGCCAAGAATCATGGAACCCATATCGGTGATTCGGTTCATTGCACCCAAAGCTAAAATAAAATTTGTATTATTTATTTGCTTATTTTCTCAAATTTGTTATTTTTATTTCTAGTCTTCGGTTGATGGTTATTTATGGTTGCTTTATGCAGCGCTTACCAGTTGATGGGTGAACAATAATGGATTGCTAATGAACGAGTCAATTTAAAATTGAACTGGCACCTTTAGATGGTTATCTAAACGTTATGGTAGTTAGAAAACACGATACACTTTTGACTGACTGACATCTTCTTACGGTAGTATGATACCGTACTTTATTCTGTCAAGTACATTGTTGAAACAACGACCGCAGTTTTGCGTCGTTACAAAGATCTTTTGTTTTCGTTGAGCGGACAAATATATAAAGTAGCGGATTAAATACTGGTAGTACGTTATTGTTCGGCATGTCAGTTTTTAAGGCATTACTTGTAACTGTGCATATTATTATGGTAGATCAATTAGCCGTTACGACTCTAAAAATCGTCAGATCTGGCGCTATTTCTCAAAGAACATCCAAAATTTTGGATTTATGTCAGCAAAAATCAATCTTGTGGTCGTTCGCAAGAGTTGGCCAACTTGAAAACAATGGAAAACAGTTCCATAAGCTGGCAAACCGACAGAGACCCAGAGCAACGGCTCAGGTTCAGTGTATCAAGTCAGATTCAGAACTCAGTTCCCTGGATCGCGAGTCCGTTTATAGATAAGGCCGCCAATAGATAAGGCGTGTAAAGAATAAAAAAACGAAGAAAACTGCATAAATCATTCCATAAGTTACACAATTGAGTTTGGCGCGCAATCAAAATGTGCAAAATAAAATCTTTATATTCATATAATAAAAATAATTGTCGATAACAAGAACCCCTGGAGATAAACCCCAAGCATTGGCGGATGAGATAATTCCCCAAAGAGAGGGGAATTTCTTCAAAGAGCGGGGGAATTGGCAGTTTTCAGGCCATTTTACCCACACCTTAGGGAACAAACTCTACTTTTTGAAAAAGTCAAAGAGGGGGGAATTCCGCTTTTCCCACTCCTTCTCGTCCGCTGTCGACCACAAGTTATAACCCCTTAACGAGTGAACGAGCGTCATGTTCGCAGGAAGGCAGAAAATCAATTATACGGGTTAGTCATTAGTTTGTTTAGATACTTATAAGGTTCTAGAGGCATCGATATTACTTGACTCCGACGCTATTGTTTGACGAAAATTTATCAGAAAAAAGGTACATTTGAACACAAAAGATCTATTGATTTCAGTAATTTGCCACAACTTTATCGCTTTCATCTTGTTCGGTGCAAGACTTGCATACAGGCCCGTAAGTCCAACGGGTCCGTTTATTCTACATACAGATTGGTCAAAATGTTTTCTACTCGATAACATTTCGACGCGGAATTCTGATTCAAATGTGCTTTTGGCACGCGTTCAAAAATTTTGAAAGAAACGTGATGTGAAAAGCTGACTCTTATTTAAGTTAAAACGCGCTGACAGAAGAAGTACGGCGAAATTTTAAAAGTAAGAAGAAACGTGAACTCAAGACAATCCGCCGAGCACAAACAGGATATTTTTCATTTCTTTCAGAGCTTTTCTCTCAAACTAATCAAATTCGAAACCAATATAAACTTGAACGTCTCTTAAGAGAAAGTGTCATTGATTTGCAGCCAGAATATTTATAAAATTTATGCATCGATGAACATTCGAAAGACCTTTTTTAGTGAAAGTTTGAGTTATATTAGAGAGTGAGAGTGAGAGTAAGCGTATGAGTGAAATTGGAAACAATAGTGAGTGAGTGAATGAGTGAGTGAGTGAGTGAGTGAGTGAGTGAGTGAGTGAAAGAGTGAGTGAGTGAGTGAGTGAGTGAGTGAGCGTATGACTCGATAATGCTGTTTTTGATCTTCCACAATTACTAGCTGACAATTGTTGTTGATTTATATGATCGATAATAGAAAAAGAAGCAGTTGCAATCAGTTGCCTTTGATTCTAAAGAATAAGTCAATAAATAACGTTGACATCGAGTTGATGGTCTGCCCCTTTAACATAGAGTAAATGGACATGTGACCGAACGAGTTGACACACAGCAAACAATATAAAAAGCAGCAAATTTTTTTATGTAATTAGTAATTTGAGAAAATCACATACTACAAATATCTTTGTTGATTATAGTTCGCGAAGTCTGTAGCCTCGCACGACGTTATGTATCTACTATGTAATTTACGTTCAAGGTTGTTGTCCATGCTATAACGATAAGCTGTCTCATTCACTCCCTCACTCACTCACTCGCTCACTCCGTCACTCACTCACTCACTCACTCCCTCATTCACTCCCTCAATCACTCACTCACTTACTCACTCACTCATTCACTCACTCATTCACTCACTATTTCGCGTAGACTGAAGCCTCGCATGACGTTATTTACGTCCATGTTGTTATCCATGCTATAATGCTAAGCTGTCTCATTCAATCACTGATTAATTAATGCATTCATTCATTCACTCACTCACTCACTCACTCACTCACTCACTCACTCACTCACTCACTCACTCACTCACTCACTCACTCACTCACTCACTCACTCACTCACTCACTCACTCACTCACTCACTCACTCACTCACTCACTCACTCACTCACTCACTCACTCACTCACTCACTCACTCACTCACTCACTCACTCACTCACTCACTCACTCACTCACTCACTCACTCACTCACTCACTCACTCACTCACTCACTCACTCACTCACTCACTAACTCACTATCTCCCTCACTCACTCACTCACTCACTCACTCACTCACTCACTCACTCACTCACTCACTCACTCACTCACTCACTCACTCACTCACTCACTCACTCACTCACTCACTCACTCACTCACTCACTCACTCACTCACTCACTCACTCACTCACTCACTCACTCACTCACTCACTCACTCACTCACTCACTCACTCACTCACTCACTCACTCACTCACTCACTCACTCACTCACTCACTCACTCACTCACTCACTCACTCACTCACTCACTCACTCACTCACTCACTCACTCACTCACTCACTCACTCACTCACTCACTCACTCACCCAATCACCCAATCATTCACCAACCGTTTTGTCCACCCACACACGCACGCAATGATTATGCGCGCCGTCATGAAGCCGCACTCGGTGAACGAGAACACGCTCATGCCGCACAACAGACCCAGAGCGCCGCCAACCGAAGCCAACAGTGAGACCAACTATAAAGTATGGACGTAGGTTGTGTAAATTATGTTCTGGAGTAATTATGTATTCTGCAAAGGTCCTCAGTTTTTTTAGTCAAAGTTATTTATTTCCTGACTTCGAGTTTTCTTTATCTTCCTTTTAATTGGACACGGAAACTCGCAGAAACCAAATATAGGTGGAGATCGTTATTACTAGAACAAAAAATTCTAAATTTTCTTTATAAAATATTTGAATTCCCGCCAAGCGAAAATCCTGTGTGGGAACTGCATATCTTACAGTGCAATGCCATCAAAGTAACAATCCTAACCGGCATCATTTCACGTTCCACGTATTTCTTGTAGCTGAGCGACGTCAGGTAAACTTCAATCACGGCCACCTACAGTGGAAGTCATTAAAACTCAAAGCACAAGATATAAAAGCATCTTGATTACTGGACTGAGCGACTTGAGTGTGACTCGTAGCCGTTTAAAAAAATCTACCACGCTTCCACACCAATGCTAAAATCAGTCGGCTTTCAAGTGTGCTTCTGTTTTGTCACGAAGATATAAGAAAGATTCAGCGTTAAACTTTTTTTGACATAACCTGATCATTGTGATGTTGCGAACACTTGGTATCGTTGGCCGGACATTCGGTAGCCTGGAATGTTATTCATCGATTGGAAATGTACTTAGCATTAATACGTATTTTAAAGGACGGGCATCATCATACGCTGCAGAGACCAACTAACCGCTACAGGGACCAACTAACTGCTGCACGGACTAACTAACCGCTGCAGGGACCAACTAACCGCTGCAGGGACCAAATAACCTCTACAGGGTACAACTAACCGCTGCAGGAACCAACTAACCGCTGCAGGGACAAACTAACCGCTGCAGGGATCAACTAACCGCTGCAGGGACCAACTAACCGCTGCAGGGACAAACTAACCGCAGCAGGTAGGATCTGCTTCGAAACTTGAGCCGTGTAGAACATAGTCCTAAAAAGCTGAGTTTGAGAACGGTATCTCATGTTAGAGCTACCACACAACTTCTATCTGAAAAGCAGCCCACCACACCCATCAATCTCAGACATTCGTTAACACTCTTAAATGACACCATATTTTTTCATAATAAGCGTGTGTTTTTAAAAAAGATGTTCCTAAAATGCTTTTTAGTGAACATCTGAGCGCACGGTTTAAATACATAATTTGTGTAACGGCTCTTATGTGGCAGTTGATTTGCAGTCTCGACAGTTGATTATTCACTTCTACTCCAGCACTGAGCTCACTGATCACCAATTGTACTCCGGTAACCCCAACTAACCTACAAGGCGCCGGACACGTGCAGTCGGACCAATTTGACGGATTGTTGTTGGTGGATACGAAAGCATCGATGCAAGCACCTGCAGCAAATCATTTAAATCATACTCGTAACGTGATCCAACAATTTAGAAACTAAATTACCTACTTAGTTTTTTGTTTACGTAGTGGGGTAACAATATCATTTTTCAAACATCATAGTACAGGAGTAAATTAGTTTAGTTAAACAGTTTTTAGTCGAATAATTGAACAATCTGGAGTAGTGATAGTCATTTTAAGCGTGTGATTCCCCAACGCTCGGTCAACGGACACACAGCGAGTCCTTTCTTGACAGCAAAACGCGGATCCTGACAGCCGCATTGTTTGTAGAGCTCGTTCTGGTAACAGCTGCGGTAGCATGCCTGTTGAAGAGATTTGCGTCACGGTCGGACCCATGTTCAATTTTATATAACGATTGAACCCAAATTTCTTATCAAAACTTGTGAGATTCGGATCCAAACACCAATTGTAGAGTGTTTCAAGATAGTGGACCAACATCAGGAGAGTAGGCTCCGGGATAGTAGTAATGTTTCACATCATCTTTGGTTGACGCACAGTCATGCCATGGCGCGCCCAATGCGTGGGATTCGGCCTAAGTTGCAAACAACACATTATGATCACAAGTAATAAATGAGTCGATGGTACCTGTGATTTAACAAGTCAATAATATAACTTTGTCCACTGCCAGGTACGTGTCGAAACCGGCGGCCACCGAGTAGCTGGTACTCTCCAGGAAAACACCCTGCGTCTGGTGGTGCAGGTAGACACGGAAGCCGGAGTCCATCACCCATGGCAGATACTCGTTGCCGATGACGCGCATCGCCACTTTCAGACCTGAGGAGTTGAGATGACTTTTAATCGACTGTCGATAAAACTTAGAGTTATTAATTCGGTAGAGAGATACAGAACTTAATTTATTGCCTGTCTAATTTCTCAATCTGATACTTGGTCTATGATGATAACCTAGTCTAGTGGTTGTTTCTTTCTAAAAACAAAGTTTATTAACAAGCTTATTGCTAAATATACAGATGAGACAAGTCAGAGCTAGACAGTCTCTGTATTAAGTAAATTTTTAGTGAACGGATATGGTTCCAGGATTGTAGCTTTTTCCTGGTAGCAATCACCATTGAGTCGGCCAGCACGGCGACCCATGAAAATCTTCTGATTTGCCTCGTGATTGAACGTAAAGCACGCACCCAAAGCCGGATCGTACGTGCGCTTGAAATCCACACTGAAATCAATCTGTGTGCATTTTTTTTATCAAACTGAATAAACTGACGGGCAATAACAGAAACCCCAGAGCAACGCGTCAGCATCTATGTCTGAAGTCAGGTTTCGAACCTAGGACCACCTGTTTCTTAGGCTGGTGCTCTACGCACTAAACTAGACAGGCGACATAAAAAAACGAGAGTGAATACCACATTTCCAACGGAATGTTCAGAGCTCGTTCCTCATACGTGGCCCAATCGATTATGTTATAGTCCCAGCTGGCGGCCAGACCCTCTTCAACGCTCAGAGCAGACGCCAGAAACACGGAACTGTCAAAGCTGTTGCCGGGTGTGATAGCGGCCGCCGTGAACTGTGATGCAAAGATTTACTTTCTCCAGTGCCTTAGAAATTTCTTTCATTCCGTTACTGAGGAATGAGCTAACGCGTTGGTACTTAACTCACGGCGATAAATTTTAAGTAGTACCTAACACACCAGCGCACAACCGCTGCTAAATTTACAGACTCATTTAAACAACAACAAAACAAAAACAATAACGTTTTCTTCCCCAAACAAGTCTTGAATTTCGTCCTGAGTGAATGAGTAACTGTAGTTAGATGCAGTGGTCGTTGTAGACCCTGCGGTCTCCGCCGTTGTTGTGGTTGTGGTTGTTGTTGTTGTTGTTGTTGTTGTTGTTGTTGTTGTTGTTGTTGTTGTTGTTGTTGTTGTTGTTGTTGTTGTTGTTGTTGTTGTTGTTGTTGTTGTTGTTGTTGTTGTTGTTGTTGTTGTTGTTGTTGTTGTTGTTGTTGTTGTTGTTGTTGTTGTTGTTGTTGTTGTTGTTGTTGTTGTTGTTGTTGTTGTTGTTGTTGTTGTTGTTGTTGTTGTTGTTGTTGTTGTTGTTGTTGTTGTTGTTGTTGTTGTTGTTGTTGTTGTTGTTGTTGTTGTTGTTGTTGTTGTTGTTGTTGTTGTTGTTGTTGTTGTTGTTGTTGTTGTTGTTGTTGTTGTTGTTGTTGTTGTTGTTGTTGTTGTTGTTGTTGTTGTTGTTGTTGTTGTTGTTGTTGTTGTTGTTGTTGTTGTTGTTGTTGTTGTTGTTGTTGTTGTTGTTGTTGTTGTTGTACCTGTAGAACACAACACATTGAAATCTCTGAATGCACTTTTGGTTTAACATTATATAAAAATTATTAGTTCAGGGAACCTGTACAATACCATGCCTGATCGGAACCACAGCAAGTGCCAAAATAACCCGGCGGCCTACAGAACACGTCAGAACTTCGGCCACTTTGACCATCCCAGCTGGCCTTGTAACCCCCAGAGCATGTTATCAACTGCACCTGATCACATCGGAAGTATACTTCCGAACAACCACCTGCAATAAAGATTTCGATATGATTCAAACATCACATATCCTCAGACACCGTTTTTCTGACTATTATAATAGTAGATAAACCTATTACGAAGAATAAGAATTAATAAAGTTAACTGATTGTTTTGAAAAGAGTGAAACGAACATTTTTCATTTTTTGGAAGTTTTCATAATGAAATGTTAACTTCAGAAGCCATTTATAACTTTAAACTACCTGGGAAAGCGGGAATTAAGCGACAGCAGCCACTGTACCCATAGCAATCGAAGAGTGGAAAGACGAACGTTGTGTTCCCTAAAAAAACACGGTATAGCCCAATGTAAGTTAAATAAAAATGGGAAAAACTTGGGTCTATTGTTTTTTACTTCGAAAGGTGCATTTCTAATTACATAAATGTACCTTGAAAACATCATTAAGCAGTTTTTTGATTCTATAGGGAAGGTAAAAAAAAACAGGAAAAAAAACAAAGAAAACAAGGAAAAAACGATTGGCTCCATTGTTTTATTTGACATACGCTGGTGTCTGGCATAGCCTGTCTAGGATTTCCTGTTTCCGAAAAGTTATCGGCTTGCAGTTTTTACATTTTAGAACTGTTGTTGCAACACATAATGTTAACCTCGTTGCGCTAGCATTCTTAAAAGGTGTTAACAGCATGTTCTGAATGAAATTTAACAAAAACTAGAAACGCAATACTTCTCATTATTGAAGTTGGGGCAAAAAAGATTCGTTAAGAGATGTTGATCGTATTATGAGAGACACGCGAGTGGGTTGGGTAGAAGTCGAATTTTGCAAAACATTCTTATGTTTCCGATTGTAAAGCAACTGATTTCTTCATCAACCACGGATTGGTTTTTGTTAACCCTTTTTCTGATACTATTGGTTAATTGCTGTCCGATTATAAAATATGATAATTGCTCTTATTCAGGGTCAACTGACTAATGAACGAACGAAGAAATATAAATCAATAAATAAACAAATTAACCGCATATATCGAGCAGGTTCGATGGATTGCAGCAGGTTGCCGCCAACGTATCACTATTGCAACTTCCTCTGGTCATATCGAAAGCTCCACCAGACCCACAAGTCTCCCAGATCGGGTCATTATCACAGTTCCTCCAGTAGCCGCGGTTGCACGCCGCTAGAGTGGTCGTTGTGAATAAGTTTAACAAATCAACGATCACAAAATGATTGTAATAAACTGGGTATCGCACGAACGCAATATTTCTGTCCATAACTAGATATTGTGCGAACACTTTTCGTTTCAACCCTATATGCGTGTCTGTTAATTTATGTACGCCTCATAATTAGTTATGAAAAACGAAACTCTGTTCAAAACCATCAGACCACGCTGAATAAAACTTTTCACAACCATGGGGCAGAATTTGCAGGCAGAATTCATATGGGTGCGTTGTGATTGTGAATCTGGCTATACATGAAACCGTGTTCCCAACTTTATTGTTTTTAGGATGAACCTTTTTTATGATGAATTATGAGGCCTATACTTTCGTGCGTCGCCACTCCAATCAACTAACTCCAATCAACTAACGCCACTCAACTAACTCCAATCAACTAACTCCAATCAACTAACTCCAATCAACTAACGCCACTCAACTAACTCCAATCAACTAACTCCAATCAACTAACTCCAATCCACTAACTCCAATCAACTAACTCCAATCAACTAACTCCAATCAACTAACTCCAATCGTGCGGCATGTTGTTTCTGTTCGGGTTTTGCAGGCAGAAATCAGGTGGTCCTTCATCGGGTTCTGCTGGACCGATCACTAAAACCTGTGCGGCTGCCATCGGAAGTAACAGCAGCATTGTGCCAAGACTCATGGAAGGCATATCGGCAATTTGATTCATTGCATCCAAAGCTAAAGTAAAATTTGTATTATTTATTTGCTTATTTTCTCAAATTTGTTATTTTTATTTCTATGTAGTCTTCGGTTGATGGTTATTTATCGTTGCTTTATGCAGTGCTTATCAGATATCCATTGGCCGTAAGCCGTAAATAAATTGATGGGTACAATAATGAATTGCTAATGACAGAGTCAATTTAAGATTGGGCTGGCACCTTTAGATGGTAAAATAAACGTTATGGTAGTTAGAAAACACGATAAACTTTTGACTGACTGACAGCTTCTTACGGTAGTATGTTACTGTACTTTATTCTGTTACGTACATTGTTGAAACAACGAACGAAGTTTCGTGTCGTTACAAAGATCTTTTGTTTTCGTTAAGCGGACAAATATATAAAGTAGCGGATTAAATACTGGTTGTACGTTCCTGCTCGGCATGTCAGTTTTTGAGGCATTAAATATAAATGTGCTCAACCTGGTAGATCACTTAGCCGTTGTGATCTAATCTAAAACTCATCTAATCTAACGTTATTTCTCAGGAATAAACAAAACTAAAGCGAAAAATATAGCCAATAATCGAATCTGTGGGCGTTTACAAGATATGGCCAAGTTTAAAACAATGGAGAAACGTTGACCAAGCTGGCAATTCGACAGAATCCCAGAGCATCGGGTCAGATTCAGTGTACCAAGTGAGGTTTTGAACTCAGGTGTCCGGATCACAAGTCCAACACCCTAACCGTCAGAATATGTAAGGCGCTTAAAAAATAAACAAACGAAGAAAACTGCAGAAGTCATTCCATAAGGTATACAAAACTGAGTTTAGCACGCCATCAAAATTTTCTAAATGAAATTTTTATAATCACATAATGAAAATAATTGTTGATCAAAAGAACCCCTAGAGCTGAACCCCAAGTTATAACCCGGCAACAAGTGAACGGGATTATTGTTCGCAGGAAGGCAGAAAATCAATTATACGGGTTAGTTACATGTGTCGTTTTTTTCTTCATATACATGAGATTTTAGAGGCATCAATCAATATAACCTAACTCCAAACTTTTGTTTGACAAAAAGTCATGAGAAAAAATGTACATTTGAACACAAAAGATCTATTGATTTTAGTTATTTGCCACAAGCTGGATCGCTTTCATCTTGTTTCAGTACATGACTTGCATGCAGGCCCGTAAGTCAAACGGGTCCGTTTATTCTACATACAGATTGGTCAAAATGATTTCTATTCGTTAACATTTCGACGCGTAATTCTGATTCAAATGTGCTTTTGGCATGCGTTCAAAAATTTTGAAAGAAACGGGATGTGAAAAGCTGACTTTTATTTAAGTTAAAACGCGCTGACAGAAGAAGTACGGCGAAATTTTAAAAGTAAGAAGAAACGTGAACTCAAGACAATCCGCCGAGCACAAAAATGATATTTTTCATTCGTTTCAGAGCTTTTCTCTCAAACTTATCAAACTTGAAACCAATATAAAATTGAACGTCTCTTAAGAGAAAGTGTCATTGATTTGCAGCCAGAATATTTATGAAATTTATGCATCGATGAACATCCGAAAGACCTTACATATTTAGTGAAAGTTTGAGTTATAGTAGAGAGTGAGAGTGAGAGTAAGCGTATGAGTGAAATTGGAAACACTAGTGAGTGATTGAGTGAGTGAGTGAGTCAGTGAGTGAGCGTGTGACACGATAATGCTGTTTTTGATCTTCCACAATTACTAGCTGACAATTGTTGTTGATTTATACGATCGATAATAGAAAAAAAAGGCAGTTGCAATCAGTTGCCTTTGATTCTAAAGAATAAGTCAATAAATAACGTCGACATCGAGTTGATGGTCTGACCCTTTAACATAGAGTAAATGGACATGTGACCGAACGACTTGACACACAGCAAACAATAAAAAAGCAGCAATTTTTTTATGTAATTAGTAATTTGAGAAAATCACACACTACAAATATCTTTGTTGATTATAGTTCGCGAAGTCTGTAGCCTCGCACGACGTTATTTACGTTCAAGGCTGTTGTCCATGCTATAACGCTAAGCTGTCTCTTTCACTCCCTCACTCACTCACTCACTCACTCACTCACTCACTCACTCACTCACTCACTCACTCACTCACTCACTCACTCACTCACTCACTCACTCACTCACTCACTCACTCACTCACTCACTCACTCACTCACTCACTCACTCACTCACTCACTCACTCACTCACTCACTCACTCACTCACTCACTCACTCACTCACTCACTCACTCACTCACTCACTCACTCACTCACTCACTCACTCACTCACTCACTCACTCACTCACTCACTCACTCACTCACTCAGACTGTCAGTCAGTCACTACATCACTCATTCACTCATTCACCACGTCATTCACTTATTCACTCACTCACTCATTCACTCACTCATTCACTTACTAGTTCGCGTAGTCTGAAGCCTCGCATGACGTTATTTACGCCCATGTTGTTATCCATGCTATAACGCTAAGCGGTCTCACTCATTCAGTCATTTATTCATGCATTTATTCATGCATTCATTCACTCACTCACTCACTCACTCACTCAGTCACTCACTCACTTACTCAGTCACTCACTCACTAACCGTTTTGTCCACCCACACACGAACGCAATGATTATGCGCGCCGTCATGAAGCCGAACTCGGTGAACGAGAACACGCTCATGCCGCACAATAGACCCAGAGCGCCGCCAACCGAAGCCAGCAGTGATACCAACTGCAAAGTATGTACGTAGGTTGTGTAAAATATGTTTTGGAGTAATTATGTATTCTGCTTAGGTTTTCAGTTTTTCAAAGTTATTTATTTCCTGACTTCGAGTTTTATTTATCTTCCTTTTAATTGGACACGGAAACTCGCAGAAACCAAATATAGGTGGAGATCGTGATTACTGGAACAAAAAATTCTAATTTTTCCTTATAAATTATTTGAATTCCCGCCAAAGCGAAAATCCTGTGTGAGAACTATCTCACAGTGCGATACTAGAATCAACTGTTCCAATATTTCCCGTCTCCACCTATAGGTGGTACAAAAAGTTTTAACGTTTTATCGGATTGGGATGGCTGAATGACAGCTTCGACGGATTCAATGACCTTTCTAAGGGACAGTGTAATGTGATGACATATGAAGCCATTAAAGAAATATTCCTAACCGGCATCATTTCACGTTCCACGTATTTCTTGTAGCTGAGCGATGTCAGGTAAACTTCAATCACGGCCACCTACAGTTGAAGTCGTTAAAACTCAAAGCACAAGATAGAAAAGCATCTTGATTACTGAACTGAACGACTTGAGCGTGAGTTCTATCAGTTAAAAAAATTTAACCACCCTTCCACACCAATATTAAAATCAGTCGGCTTTCAAGTGTGCTTCAGTTTTTTCACGAAGATCTATGGAAGATTTAGTGATCACCTTTCTTTGACATAACCTGATCATTGTGCTGTTGCGAACACTTGGTATCATTGGCCGGACATCCGGTAGCCTATAATGTTATTTAACGAATGAAATGCACTTAGCATTAGTACGTATCATAAGTACGTAACTCCCAGTTTTTCCGATTTTGCAAAAAAGCCCACCGATGCAGGCTAACCACTGCGGGAACCAACTAACCGATGCAGGGTCCAACTAACCGCTGCAGGGACCAAATAACCGCTACAGGGTCCAACTAACCGATGCAGGGACCAACTAACCGCTGCAGGGTCCAACTAACCGCTGCAGGGACCAAATAACCGCTGCAGGGACCAACTAACCGCTGCAGGGACAAACTAACCGCTGCAGGGACAAACTAACCGCTGTAGGGACCAACTAACCGCAGCAGGTAATATCTGCTTCGAAACTTGAGCCGTGTAGAACATAGTCCTAAAAAGCTGAGTTTGAGAACGGTATCTCATGTTAGAGCTACCACACAACTTCTATCTGGAAAGCAGCCCGCCACCCCAACCCATCAATCTCAGACACTCATTGACACTCTCAACTGACACCATATTTTTTCATAATAAGCGTGTGTTGTTCCTGAAATGTTTTGTTCGTTGAGCATCTGAGCGCACGGTTTGAATACATAATTTGTGTAACGGCTCTTATGTGGCAGTTGATTTGCAGTCTCGACAGTTGATTATTGATTACTGAGCTCACTGATCACCAATTGTACTCCGGTAACCGCAACTAACCTGCAAGGCGCCGGACACGTGCAGTCGGACCAATTTGACGGATTGTTGTTGGTTGATACGAAAGCATCGATGCAAGCACCTGCAGCAAATAATTTCAATCATACTCGTAACGTGATCCAACAATATAGAAACTAAATTACCTACTTAGTTTTTTGTTTAGATAGTGGGGGTAACAATATCATTTTTAAACATCATAGTACAGAAGTTGATTAGTTTAGTTAAACAGTTTTTAGTCGAATAATTGAACAATCTGGAGTAGTGATAGTCATTTTAAGTGTGTGATTCCCCAACGCTCGGTCAACGGACACACAGCGAGTCCTTTCTTGACAGCAAAACGAGGATCCTGACAGCCACATTGCTTGTAGAGCTCGTTCTGGTAGCAGCTGCGGTAGCATGCCTGTTGAAGAGAATCGCGTCACGGTCGGACCCATGTTCAATTTTATGTAACGATTGAATCCAAATTTCTGATCAAAACTTGTGAGATTCGGACCCAAACACCAATTGTAGAGTGTTTCAAGATAGTGGACCAACATCAGGAGAGTAGGCTCCGGAATAGTAGTAATGTTTCACATCATCTTTGGTTGACGCACAGTCATGCCATGGCGCGCCCAAGGCGTGGGATTCGGCCTAAGTTGCAAACAACCCATCATGGTCACAAGTACTAAATGAGTCAATGGTACCAGTGATTTAACAAGTCAGTTATATAACTTTGTCCACTGCCAGGTACGTGTCGAAACCGGCGGCCACCGAGTAGCTGGTACTCTCCAGGAACACACCCTGCGTCTGGTGGTGCAGGTAGACACGGAAGCCGGAGTCCATCACCCACGGCAGATACTCGTTGCCGAAGACGCGCATCGCCACTTTCAGACCTGAGGAGTTGAGATGACAGGATCACGAAAACTACCTTTTAATCGGCTGTCGATAAAACTTAGAGTTATTAATTCGGTGGAGAGATACAGAACTTAATTTATTGCCTGTCTAATTTCTCAATCTGATACTTGGTCTATGACGATAACCTAGTCTAGTGGTTGTTTCTTTCTAAAAACAAAGTTTATTAACAAGCTTATTGCTAAAAATACAGATGAGACAAGTCAGAGCTAGACAGTCTCTGTATTAAGTAAATTTTTAGTGAACGGATATGGTGCCAGGATTGTAGCTTTTTCCTGGTAGCACTCACCATTGAGTCGGCCAGCACGGCGACCCATGAAAATCTTCTGGTTTGCCTCGTGATTGAACGTAAAGCACGCACCCAAAGCCGGATCGTACGTGCGCTTGAAATCCACACTGAAATCAATCTGTGTGCATTTTTTTACTTCTTCATTACTGAAGCCAACAGGGCGAATACCACTCAGAATGTTGTTTTCGCAGTGGCAAGAGAAATTGAATAAACTGACGGTTAATAACAGAAACCCCAGAGCAACGCATGTGAAGCATCTGTATCTGAAGTCAGGTTTCGAACCTAGGACATCCTGTTTCCTAGGCTGGTGCTCTACGCACTGCACTATACAGGCGAAATATGAAAAGACGAAAGTGAAAACCACATCTCCAACGGAATGTTCAGAGCTCGTTCCTCATATGTGGCCCAATCAATTATGTTATAGTCCCAGCTGGCGGCCAGTCCTTCTTCAACGCTCAGAGCAGACGCCAGAAACACGGAGCTGTCGAAGCTGTTGCCGGGTGTGATAGCGGCCGCCGTGAACTGTGATGGAAAGATTTACTTTGTCAAGTGCCTCAGAAATTTCTTCCATGTTACTGCAGAATAAGCTAACGCGTTGGTGCATAACTCACGGAGATCAATTTTAATTAGTACCTGACTCACCAGCGCACAACTGCTGCTAAATTTACAGACAAAAATAACCATACAATAACAATAACGTTTTCTTCCCCAAACAAGTCTTGAATTTCGTCCTGAGTGAATGAGTAAGTGTAGTTAGAATCTGTGGTCATTGTAGACCCTGCTGTCTCCGCCGTTGTTGCTGTTGTTGTTGTTGTTGTTGTTGTTGTTGTCGTGGTTGTTGTTGTTGTTGTTGTTGTTGTTGTTGTTGTTGTTGTTGTTGTCGTTGTTGTTGTTGTCGTTGTTGTTGTTGTTGTTGTTGTTGTTGTTGTTGTTGTTGTTGTTGTTGTTGTTGTTGTACCTGTAGAACAATTCTCATCGAAATCATTGGATGCAGAATTTTAGACACTTTTGGTTTTAGCTTTACATTATTTAAAAATTGAAAGTTCAGGGAACCTGTACAAAACCCAGCCTGATCGGAACCACAGCAAGTGCCAAAATAACCCGGCGGCCTACAAACCACGTCAGAACTCAAGCCACTCAGACCATCCCAGCTGGCCTTGTAACCCCCAGAGCATGTTTTCAATTCCACCTGATCACATCGTAAGTATACTTCCGAACAACCACCTGCAATAAAGATTTTCATCTGATTCAAATATCACATCCGACCATCGCTTTTTGGTTATTATAACAGTAGACAAACCTATTGCTAAGGGTAAGATTTTATAAAATTTATTGATTCTTCTGAAGTATCAAATCAAAAGAAATCCGTTTTGGTATTTTTTATGATAAAAGCTTAACGGCGAAAGCCATTTTTTGATCGAAACTACCTTGGAAAGCCGGAATTCTACGACAGCAGTCGTTGTACGCATAGCAATCGGCGAGTGGAAATACGAACGCTGTGTTGCCTAAAAAACATGGTATATACTAGTGTATGTTAAATAAAAAGCGGAAAAAGAAGATAAAAATTTAGTTTATTGTTTTTTCTTGACTGACCGGTGGAAAGATCTTGAATGACTGCAGTTTTGACCTGTGAGTTTCTGTTCTGTGGCACTCATTTTTAAATTATATTTTGTTGCAACACATAATTTTATCCTATTGCTCTAGCGTTCGCAGGAGGTCTTACACAGCATGTTCTAGATGAAATTTAGCAAAAACTCTAAACGCATGGCTTCTGATTAATGAAATACAACTGATTTCTTCAACAACCACGGATTGGTTTTTGTTAACCCTTTTTCTGATACTAATGGATATTTGATTGTCTTATTATCAATTGTGATAACTGCTCTTATTCAGGGTCAAACTAACGACTAATGAACGAAAGAATAAACATAAATATAAATAAACAAATAAACCGCATATATCAAGCAGGCTCGATGGATTGCAGCAGGTTTCCGCCAACGTATCACTATTGCAACTCCCTTTGACCATATCGAACGCTTCACCAGACCCACAAGTCTCCCAGATCGGGACATTTCCACAGTTCCTCCAGTAGCCGCGGTTGCACGCCGCTAGAGTGGTCGTTGTGAATAAGTTTAACAAATCAACGATCACAAAACGATTGTTATAAACTGGGTATCGCACAATCGCAATTGTTCTGTCCATAACTACAGGGTGGGCCAAAAAAACGACCAAGCTTTGATCTGATATAAAAATGGCTGTGATGAATTATTACAACTGTCATTTTTACCATATGTTAACAACATATAAACTTAGTTATATTGAGAATTTCGTTAGGATCAGTTACGGTTTGAGAGAAATGTGCACTTTTGACTGAAAAAGTTGCTCGCTCGTTTTTACAACAGCCACACACAGCAATATACGATATTGGCCCTACGATGAGATTTGTCTCTGAAACATGGACATCTGTTGTTTTTGGGGTATTTTTCAGTACAGTTAACCTTTTTCCGCATAAACAGATGAGTTTCATTTAAAAATTTCAGTTTTGAAACGTGTGTGAAAATTTTTAATGAAAGAGTGAGAAAGTAGCGTTTATTAGTTTATGACCTGTTTTAAGCGTGTTTTCGAATTTTTGTCTGAATTAAAATAGGGTTAATTCAATCATACACTGTATTTGTTTGTTTGATAGTTTTTGATGAAAATTATAGTCTATAAATTAATAAAAATCTTAGTTAAGTCCCATTATAAGCTGTTGTAAAAATGCGCAAGACGCACAACTTCTGTTAGAGTCAACATACCATATTGAAAACTTCAGGAAAACTAAGTTATTATGTTTTTGATATATGTTGAAAACGACAAGCCAAAAATTGGATACAGCCACCTCTAGGGCAGATCAAAGTGTAGTCGTTTTTTTTGGCCCACCCTGTATATATTGATATTGAGCGAACACTTTTTGTTTCAAACCTGTATACGTGGCCAACCCAGTACCATGAGACTATTATATCCTATATGTAAGCCTCATAATTGTTTAGAAACAATGAAAGTCAGTTCACGACCATCATACCACGCTAAATCAAACTTTTCACAACCATGATTCATGTGGGTGCGTTGTGAATCTGGATCTAACTATGCATGAAACATGATTCTCAACTTCATTGGTTTTAGCATGAACCATTTTAATTATGAGTTATGAGTCCTATACATTCGTGCGTCGCCACGCCAACCAATTAACTCCAACCCACTAACTCCAATCAACTAACTCCAACCAAGTAGCTCCAACCAAGTAACTCCAATCAACTAACTCCAACCAGCTAACTCCATTCAACTAATTCCAATCAACTAACTCCAATCAACTAACTCCAACCAACTACATCCAATTAACTAACTCCAATCAACTAACTCCAATCAACTAACTCCAATCAACTAACTCCAATCATGCGGCAGGTCGTTTCCGTTAGGGTTTTGCAGGCAGAAATCAGGTGGTCCTTCATCAGGTTGTGCTGGACCGATAACTAAAACCTGTGCGTCTGCCATCGGAAGTAACAGCAGCATTGTGCGAAGAATCATGGAAACCATATCGGCTATTCGGTTCATTGCACCCAAAGCTCAAGTAAAATTTGTATTATTTATTTGCTCATATTCTCAAATTTGTTATTTTTATTTTTAATCTTCGGTTGATGGTTATTTATGGTTGCTTTATGCAGCGCTCATCAGACTGGCCGTAGGCCGTAAATAATGATGAATTACTAATGGCGGAGCCACTTTAAGATTGAACTTTAGATGGTTATCTAAACGTTATGGTAGGTAGAAAACACGATACACATTTGACTGACTGACAGCTTCTTACGGTAGTATGTTACCGTACTTTATTCTGTCACGTACATTGTTGAAACAACGATCGCAGTTTTGTGTCGTTACAAAGATCTTTTGTTTTCGGTGAGCAGAAAAAAAACATAAAAAGTAGCGGATTGAATACTGGTTGTACGTTCCTGCTCGGCATGTCAGTTTTTGAGGCATTAAATATAAATGTGCTCAATATAGTACATCACTTAGCCGTTGTGATCTAATCTAAAACTCATCTAATCTAACGTTATTTCTCAGGAATGAACAAAATTTAAGCGAAAAAATTCAGCCAATAATCGAATCTGTGGGCGTTTACAAGATATGGCCAACTTGAAAACAATGGACAAACGTTTAATAAGCTGGCAAAACCTCTGAAACAAAGAGAAAGGGGTCAGGCTCAGTGTTTCAAGTGAGGTTTAGAACTCAGGTCGCTGGATCGCAAGTCCACCACCCTAACCGTCAGAATATGTAAGGCGTTAAAAAAAGAAACAAACGAAGAAAACTGCAGCAATCATTCCATAAAGTATACAAAACTGAGTTTGGCACGCCATCAAATTTTTTTAAATGAAATCTTTATAATTACATAATGAAAATAATTGTTGATCAAAAGAACCCCTAGAGCTGAACCCCAAGTTATAACCCGGCAACAAGTGAACGGGCTTATTGTTCGCAGGAAGGCAGAAAATCAATTATACTGGTTAGTTACATGCGTCATTAGGTTCTTTAGATATACATACGTGAGTTTCTAGAGGCATCGATATATACTAACTCCAAGCTATTGTTTGACAAAAAGTCATCAGAAAAAAGGTACATTGGAACACAAAAGATCTATTGATTTCAGTTATTTGCCACCCCTGGATCGCTTTTATCTTACGTCAGTATATGACTTGAGTGCAGGCCCGTAAGTCAAACGGGTCCGTTCACATATAGATTGTTCAAAAAAATTTCTCGATAAAATTTCGACGCGCAATGCTAATTCAAGTCTGCTTTTGGCGGGCGTTCAGATTTTCTGACTGCTGGTTTTAAAAACCATCTGAGCGGTATGTTGATAATATGAGATGTTCTCATTTGACGTTCAAACCATTTGAGCTGAATGTTGGTGATGTGAGATTTGCTCATTTGGCATACAAAACATTTGAATTGCATGTTGATGATGTCAGATTTGTTGCTTATTTGGCATACAAACCATTTGAGTTGTATGTTGATGATGTGAGATGTGTTCATTTGGCATACAAACCATTTGAGCTGTAGTGTAGCCCATTTGGCATACAAACCATTTGAGTTGAATGTTGATAATGTGAGATGTTCTCATTTGGCGTACAAACCATTTGAGCTGTTTGTTGATGATGTGAGATGTCCTCATTTGGTAACAAACCATTTGAGCTGAATGTTGGTGATGTGAGATGTGCACATTTGGCATACAAACCAATTGAGCTGTATGTTGATGATGTTAGGTGTGCTCATTTGGCATACAAACCATTTGAGCTGTATGTTGATGATGTGAGATGTGCTCTTTTGGCATACAAACCATTTGAGCTGAATGTTGGTGATATGAGATGTGCTTATTTGGCATACAAAACATTTGAGTTGTATGTTGATGATGTGAGATTTGCTTATTTGGCATACAAACCATTTGAGCTGAATGTTGGTGATGTGAGATGTGCTTATTTGGCATACAAAACATTTGAGTTGTATGTTGATGATGTGAGATTTGCTTATTTGGCATACAAACCATTTGAGCTGTATGTTGATGATGTGAGATGTGCTCTTTTGGCATACAAACCATTTGAGCTGAATGTTGGTGATGTGAGATGTGCTTATTTGGCATACAAAACATTTGAGTTGTATGTTGATGATGTGAGATTTGCTTATTTGGCATACAAATCATTTGAGTTGTATGTTGATGATGTCAGATTTGTTGCTTATTTGGCATACAAACCATTTGAGTTGTTTGTTGATGATGTGAGATGTGCTCATTTGGCATACAAACCATTTGAGCTGTATGTTGATGATGTGAGATGTGCTCATTTGGCATACAAACCATTTAAGTTGACTGTTGATAATGTGAGATGTTCTCATTTGGCGTACAAACCATTTGAGCTGTTTGTTGATGATGTGAGATGTCCTCATTTGGCATACAAACCATTTGAGCTGAATGTTGGTGATGTGAGATGTGCTCATTTGGCATACAAACCATTTGAGCTGTATGTTGATGATGTTAGGTGTGCTCATTTGGCATACAAACCATTTGAGCTGTATGTTGATGATGTGAGATGTGTTCATTTGGCATACAAACCATTTGAGCTGTAGTGTAGCCCATTTGGCATACAAACCATTTGAGTTGAATGTTGATAATGTGAGATGTTCTCATTTGGCGTACAAACCATTTGAGCTGTTTGTGGATGATGTGAGATGTCCTCATTTGGTAACAAACCATTTGAGCTGAATGTTGGTGATGTGAGATGTGCACATTTGGCATACAAACCATTTGAGCTGTATGTTGATGATGTTAGGTGTGCTCATTTGGCATACAAACCATTTGAGCTGTATGTTGATGATGTGAGATGTGCTCTTTTGGCATACAAACCATTTGAGCTGAATGTTGGTGATGTGAGATGTGCTTATTTGGCATACAAAACATTTGAGTTGTATGTTGATGATGTGAGATTTGCTTATTTGGCATACAAACCATTTGAGCTGAATGTTGGTGATGTGAGATGTGCTTATTTGGCATACAAAACATTTGAGTTGTATGTTGATGATGTGAGATTTGCTTATTTGGCATACAAACCATTTGAGCTGTATGTTGATGATGTGAGATGTGCTCTTTTGGCATACAAACCATTTGAGCTGAATGTTGGTGATGTGAGATGTGCTTATTTGGCATACAAAACATTTGAGTTGTATGTTGATGATGTGAGATTTGCTTATTTGGCATACAAATCATTTGAGTTGTATGTTGATGATGTCAGATTTGTTGCTTATTTGGCATACAAAACATTTGAGTTGTATGTTGATGATGTGAGATTTGCTTATTTGGCATACAAACCATTTGAGCTGAATGTTGGTGATGTGAGATGTGCTTATTTGGCATACAAAACATTTGAGTTGTATGTTGATGATGTGAGATTTGCTTATTTGGCATACAAACCATTTGAACTGTATGTTGATGATGTGAGATGTGCTCTTTTGGCATACAAACCATTTGAGCTGAATGTTGGTGATGTGAGATGTGCTTATTTGGCATACAAAACATTTGAGTTGTATGTTGATGATGTGAGATTTGCTTATTTGGCATACAAATCATTTGAGTTGTATGTTGATGATGTCAGATTTGTTGCTTATTTGGCATACAAACCATTTGAGTTGTTTGTTGATGATGTGAGATGTGCTCATTTGGCATACAAACCATTTGAGCTGTATGTTGATGATGTGAGATGTGCTCATTTGGCATACAAACCATTTAAGTTGACTGTTGATAATGTGAGATGTTCTCATTTGGCGTACAAACCATTTGAGCTGTTTGTTGATGATGTGAGATGTCCTCATTTGGCATACAAACCATTTGAGCTGAATGTTGGTGATGTGAGATGTGCTCATTTGGCATACAAACCATTTGAGCTGTATGTTGATGATGTTAGGTGTGCTCATTTGGCATACAAACCATTTGAGCTGTATGTTGATGATGTGAGATGTGCTCTTTTGGCATACAAACCATTTGAGCTGAATGTTGGTGATGTGAGATGTGCTTATTTGGCATACAAAACATTTCAGTTGTATGTTGATGATGTGAGATTTGCTTATTTGGCATACAAACCATTTGAGCTGAATGTTGGTGATGTGAGATGTGCTTATTTGGCATACAAAACATTTGAGTTGTATGTTGATGAAGTGAGATTTACTTAATTGGCATATAAACCATTTGAGCTGTATGTTGATGATGTGAGATGTGCTCTTTTGGCATACAAACCATTTGAGCTGAATGTTGGTGATGTGAGATGTGCTTATTTGGCATACAAAACATTTGAGTTGTATGTTGATGATGTGAGATTTGCTTATTTGGCATACAAACCATTTGAGCTGAATGTTGGTGATGTGAGATGTGCTTATTTGGCATACAAAACATTTGAGTTGTATGTTGATGATGTGAGATTTGCTTATTTGGCATACAAACCATTTGAGCTGTATGTTGATGATGTGAGATGTGCTCATTTGGCTTGCGAACCATTTGAGCTGAATGTTGGTGATGTGAGATTTGCTCATTTGGCATACAAATCATTTGAGTTGTATGTTGATGATGTCAGATTTGTTGCTTATTTGGCATACAAACCATTTGAGTTGTTTGTTGATGAAGTGAGATGTGCTCATTTGGCATACAAACCATTTGAGCTGTTTGTTGATGATGTGAGATGTGCTCATTTGGCATACAAACCATTTAAGTTGTCTGTTGATAATGTGAGATGTTCTCATTTGGCGTACAAACCATTTGAGCTGTTTGTTGATGATGTGAGATGTGCTCATTCGGCATACAAATCATTTGAGCTGTGTATTGAAGATGTGAGATGTGCTCATTTGGCATACAAATCATTTGATCTGTATGTTGATGATGTGAGATGTGCTCATTTGGCATACAAACCATTTGAGCTGTATTTTTTGATTTTAGATGTGCTCGTTTGGCATACAAACCATTTGAGCTGTATGTTGGTGATGTGAGATTTGCTTATTTGGCATATAAACCATTTAAGCTGTATGTTGATGATGTGAGGTTTGCTTATTATTCATACAAACCATTTGAGTTGTGTGTTGATGACGTGAGATGTGCTCATTCGGCATACAAATCATTTGAGCTGTGTATTGAAGATGTGAGATGTGCTCATTTGGCATACAAATCATTTGATCTGTATGTTGATGATGTGAGATGTGCTCATTTGGCATACAAACCATTTGAGCTGTATTTTTTGATTTTAGATGTGCTCATTTGGCATACAAACCATTTGAGCTGTATGTTGATGATGTGAGATGTGCTCGTCTGGCATACAAACCATTTGAGCTGTATGTTGGTGATGTGAGATTTGCTTATTTGGCATATAAACCATTTAAGCTGTATGTTGATGATGTGAGGTTTGCTTATTATTCATACAAACCATTTGAGTTGTGTGTTGATGACGTGAGATGTGCTCATTTGGCATTCAAACCATTTGAGCTGTATGTTGATGATGTGAGAGGTGCTCATTTGGCATGCAAACCATTTGAGTTGTTTTTTTATGATGTGAGATCTGCTTATTTGGCATACAAACCATTTGAATTGTACGTTTGTAATATGAGATTTGCTTATTTGCGCATGAGTCTGGATGTCATGTCATCATGATACCTGCATGACTTTCATCCATGCATGGGGTCGCCTTTGTGCCTGCAACTGACTGACTGATGTAAAATATGATGTGAACTTATTTCGGAGATTTCGTGGGCTACAGAGAAAATGCATTATTTTTGTGGAACACAAGTTATATGTTATTGAGTCAAGTGAGTTGTGTCTTTGTGAGTGAGTGAGTGTGTTAGTAAAAGAGCGATCGTATCAGTTAGTAAGTAAATGAGACAGCAACAGACAATCACTCATAAGTTCAACTGATTTTTAGGAAAACAACTTCACAATCAGGATTTGTTTAACTTTTTCTGTATATCTGAACACACGATTGATTTCGCACAACTGTCTTTTCACAAAAACAACCGCATTTTTTGAGTGCTGATTTTTTTGTTTTGCGTCAGCCGTTGTCGTTAGTTTCCATTCAAATTCAGTAAAAAAAAACGAAACAAACTAAAATAAAAATAGAAATACTTTATTCATCTACTAATTAGAATATTTTTTTGTTTCAGCATCCAGCATGCAGATCAAGTTCCGTTATACGTTGATTCTCATCATCATTATCGTCTTAATAGGCCTGCATTTCTTCCTGAAATCACTGTTCACCAACCGTAAGGCACTTCAACGAACTCTCATCCAGCCGATATTCCGCGATCCGAATGTCGTTGTTGCACGTAAAAATATACCAGAAAAGCCTGTCGGTTCGATTGATAATGAACCAAAGAAGACATTCGTGCTATTGAATCCGGATTTTGATGAAAATCAGAAGAAAACAGTCAAGTTCCCAGATGAGTGGATTCCCGATAAGAATGATGATTGGAAACTGAGGGATTCGAATGGTTTTGATGATTTCGATGATGGCGATGAGCTGAAGGATGAATCTCTGGGAGATCAGGTGAGTTTTAATATGGATTGTAAGTTGACGTGTAATAGTAAGATTAGTTTGGTTCGTATGACAGAAAATGGAGTTCAAATTGAACATAAATAAAAGAGTATGGATATAACATCCTCTTACTTATGAATCCATACTCTTGCTCGATCATCCGATCATTGAACTTTCTTATCAACTTCCCTATTCATTCACTCACTCATTTATTATCCACCCACCACACACTAATCTATTCAATCAGTCAATTATACATTCACTTCACTGTCGTTCGCCCAATCATTCAATCAATCACTCACTTAACTCTTTCTTATATCAACCATGTATGAATATTCGTACGAGTCAGTCAGAAATATCTCTGTTGAATGTTGACCATCATTAAATCCAGTCAAATGAGAAACATATTCTACATAAAGTAAATACTATAGGCTGGCCAGCCAGTTCGTGAAATCTTCAACGTCAAAACCACATCTGGTCCGGCGTCAAAGACGAGCTCGTGTTCCATGAAAACGTGCTTCGATATGAGTCGTTGTAGAGGCGACAAATTAAAGGTTTGTGGTTGCCAGTTCTCTAATCTATTTGTTTTTCTCGGCTATAGATAAGATTATGTTCCGAACTGATTGAGTAAATTCGGTTGCCCGTACTCATCGCAACACATGGTCTGCTTACATATATCCTATCTGATATTCAACCAATAAAGTCGTGATTTGAGTGAGTATTGAACAATTCAAAAACAATGTGTCAGAGGCAGTTTTATCAGAAATTAAAATATTTATTCTTTTTACCTTATTATAGGTCTATATCTATCCGAACCCCAGTGATGCACGCTTCAAGCCGGAAGACTCACCGTCAGGAATGTCTGATATATACGTGAACATATTGAAAGCGATCAGTGGCAGTGCTTATTATACGGAACGATTTGAGGTGAGATCCGACCCGGATGTCTTGTTTCAGTTGGTTATTAAAGTCACTGGCGGACGAACGAAACCTCCAAAGAGTGGGGAATTTCTCCAAAGAGAGGGGAATTTGAAAAACTTGGTCATTCTGTCTAAACCTTAGGGAACAAATTCCGCTTTTTGAAATCGCCAAAGAGGGGGAAATTCCACTTTTCCCACCCTTCTCGTCTGCTAGTAATTAGAGTATATGTATGTCTACGCTACGATTACAGTTTGCTGACGGCTTCTTCTATTTTTTAGGAAGCCTGTCTGCTGGTATTGGCTTACGATACGTTGGATCGTGACAAGCTCAGTCGCAATTACGTACACAACCTGCAACAATACATTGATCGGTTGCCGGCTGAATTGTGGAACAACGGCACCAACCATCTCATCTTTAACATGTATTATGGTTGGCTGTTAATGGCATCTCTATGTAGATTTGTCATTGTCAAGGTATCATTAGTAAACGAATTCTAGTCATACCAAGAAACTGAAAAATTTCAAGTATTCTGGTAGAATTCATGTCATTTAGTTCTGGGTGTCATTGTCATGTGAATTGTCCAGTATTTTTGAAAACTTAAACGCGGGCCAAAAGAAGATTTTTTTTTAAATTATTGCTCGCCAAAAGTTTAGTAACAAGGAATTTAGGATAGGATGATAAGACCGAAAGTTCAGTGGTTATCCGGGGCTTTATATTTCAATTAAATGTGGAGGAAGGGTCAACCAAAAAATTCAGCTCTGACCGGCCATGGCCCATCTTTGCTCTCTGAGAAACGGCATAAGATCTGATCAGATAAGATAATACTTGTGTGATTTGTGAAGCTGATAATGACGATGATTTTATTGAACAACATTTCAGGTACTTTCCCGTGGTATTCGGCGTCGGACATCGGGTTTGATGTCGGACGTGGGTTAGTGGATTTTACGATGGTAAATTTTTTTCTTCAAATTTGTAATGAGTCGTCAACTAATCTGCCGAAAATGCTCTAGTGTTTTGTTACTCAGTCAACCAATCACAATCAGCTACCCAGTACCCACCATTCATTACTTGCCCACTCAGTAAATCATTCAGTCAAACAGTAACTGGTTTGTCGAGTGTGTTGCCACCATTCCGTCAGTCAGTCAGTCAATCGGTTGTTCAGTCAAATAAACAATTAATCAGTTAATTAATTGATTTATGTCATTCAATCAACCAATCAGTTACTTCATCGATATGTCATTTAGTCAGCCAATCAAACGCTCAATCGATGTGTCATTTAGTCAGCCAATCGATATGTCATTCAGTCAACCAATCAGTTATTCGATATGTCATTCAGCATTAGTTCAATCAATCAATCAGTCAGTCGGTCAATCATCCGATCACTCAGCTCAGTCAGTCAATCAATCATTCGGTTGTTCATTCAGTCACCCAATCAGTCAATCATTCAGTCAATCAATCATTCAGTCAGTCGATCATCCGATCACTGAGCTCAGTCAGCCAGTCAATCATTCGGTTGTTCATTCCGTCACCCAATCAGTCAATCACTAATCATTTGTTCATTAGTTCGGTTGCTCGGACAATCACCCAATCAGTCAGTCAATCATTCAGTAATTTGTTGATCAGGTCGGTTGCCTGGGCCAGCACGGATGTGAGCTCGTATCGTTCGCATTTCGATATCGCCTTTCCGCTATTCCACCGCGAACTGCCGTTGAAGACGCCCGTTGACGAGTTGAATGCGGTTTGTTTGATTTATCAATACTTTATTTTATTTTTATTATTATTATTTTTTAAGTTTTTGATTGATTTTCTGTATTTTATGTGGTCAGTTTTTTCAAGTATTTCACTTGATTTCGTGTGTTTTAATATGGTTATCTCTGTGGACCGGGTACTGAATAACTTTTCCGTCTTTCACGTTACTGGACATCTGTTTTCAGAGCGTGCTAGCAGAAATATGTTTTTAATACACAGAGAAGCAGTGGAGACAATTTTTTAATTTTATATAAAAAAAAACAAGAAAAAGTTAAATGGGTTTCGCAATGCTGCAGAAACGGTACGTCACTGATGGTTCCACGAAGCCTTACCTGCTAACATTCAAGGGCAAACGCTATGTGTACGGCATTGGATCAGAAACGAGGAACTCATTACATCACCTGCATAATGATAAGGTCAGTCGAATAGTCTTGCAAATGTATGTTAGAATTTCACGAAATAGGTCACCTGCTTCCGTAAAATTTTCTCATCAGAAAGTAATCACGGGTACATTTTTAAGATCCCGAAATGGTCACGAAACACGATCGATGCATAAAAGAGTTTCAACTGAAATAAAGTTGCCATTTGATATTTTGGGGAAGTGAAACTTATTTGTATATGCAAATGGAAATGAATCACGGGAGCAACTTTGAGATTTCCTTGTTGACCAAATGAGTATAAAAAAAAGTTTTTCAACGACAGGACGTGATCATGCTGGTGACATGCAAGCACGGCAAGGACTGGGAGCAGATGCAGGATGAGCGGTGTGCGGCTGACAATGCACTTTATGACAGGTTGGGGTTATTCTTTGAAAGTAATTGTTTTCATATTTTATTTCTATATATATATATAAATATTTATGAAATAATACTTTTTATTTTCACGACTCACAGCGAATAAGTAACGGCTGAAAGCGGCATCATGAAGTAATTAATTCAGTTACAGACAGTGGTGTGCCCATTTCCGAAAATGTTCTCTGCCTAATTGATTTTGCAGCGTTTTGCAATCGTTATTTTGAAACAGAGTTGATTAATGATGAACGGAGGTACTTCAACATGAACCATTTGTTAATCAGGTAAATATTATATTTTCATCAAATTTCAAAATCAAGTTTTTAAAACCATAAGTGTAAGTGTAACCTTCGAACAAGAAGATGTGATTTATTGGCTTTTTTGGAAAGGTTTGAGAAGAAAAATAAAACAAGAAAAACAAGATACAAAAAAATTAAAAATTGCCTCATTTTTCTATTTGACATACTCTGAACCAGCTGATTGTCTTAGAAAGTAGTGAAAGAAAAAATATTGATTTTAGATGGGACTACGATGCATTGATGGCCAACTCAACGTTCTGTCTGGTGCCTCGAGGTCGTCGACTCGGCTCGTATCGATTCGTCGAGTCGTTGAGGGTCGGATGCATTCCGGTTGGTGGTGAAATGCCAGAATCATTGTTGTTGTTGTGATCGTTCAAGTTATGGTGATTGTGGTTGTTGTACTTGTGTTGTTGTTGTCGTTGTTGTTCTTGTATTGTTGTGGTTGTTGTTCATGTTGTTATAGTTCAATCAATAGTATGGTATTGCAGGTTGTACTCGCCGACAACTGGCTGCTGCCCTTCTCGCAGATCATCGACTGGTCGCGGGCGGTCATCATCGTTGAAGAACGCATGTTGTTTCTGGTTGGGCTAATAATTAGATAGTTGGCTGGATCAGTCACATTTTGGTCGGTCTCAGAAAGGCAACCTCATTCAACGACAAAAATATATCGTTACATTAGAAAGGAAACTAAATCGATCCATGTCACAAAACCAGCTGAAAGATTGTAAAGTAAGAAATATAGAATGGTACCTGACCTAATGCCACACATTTTTGCAGGTACCAGAAATGCTGCGCGACATGCCCGCGTCACGGGTGCAGTCAATGCGTGTGACGTGTCGTCAGTTGTACGTCAAGTACTTCAGTTCGGTGGAGAACATCGTTCATACAACGTTGCTGATATTGGAGCAACGTATTCGGGGTCATGCAACTGGTGATCAGGCTGTGCGACGTACCGGTGCGTTCGTTGTTGTTGTTGTTGTTGTTGATGATGTTGTTGTTGTTGATGAGGATGATGTTGTTGTTGTTGACGATGATGATGTTGTTGTTGTTGACGATTATGGTGTTGTTGTCATTTCTGGTCATTGATACAAGATGGCAATTTCAAGTTTTGTTCTGTTGTATCATCATAGTGATTGTAATGAAGGTGCGGCTCTCATTTTTACTGTTGTTGTTGTTTTTGGTTAGTTTTGTGGTTGTTATGAATAAGATTTGCAGAAGTGTTACGTTCGAATCTCCGACTGGCGTCAACCAAATCCGAGTACCATAAACCGACGTCTTTCGTACTGATTTATCGGATCCTTCATGGAAATTCAGATCTTTCACTATCGGTGATCAAACAACTGGACGAACTGTTGACATTTGGATTGATTGAAGTGAGTAAGTGTATTTATATGGGGCGAATAATCGGTGAATTAGATTGTCGAATAACTCTCTCGTTTTTTTCTACTGGTCCTATATTTTGTTGTTTAAAACAATTGATATTTTTATTTATGTACATAATGACTTTTAATAAATGTATCGAATCGAAAGTATTGATGATTTTTTTTCGAATTATCATTCTTATTTTGTTTTCAATTTACCAGAATCCAAAGTGAACCTAAGAATCCAAGATTCAGTTTTATAGCGTAAAACCGGCCATTCCATTTTCTTATAAAAAGATCTTTCAGTTAATCATCGTTTGTGCCAACAACATCATCCGCAATCATGTCCAATCCACGTATCATCGGCTCTCCGATAAGCCGCCGACGACCGTCACGTTTATCGATATCAACCAGCTGGTTGGTATAAAAATTATTAGAAATAATAGCAGCAATATTTTTTATCGTCAGCACTCAGCAGGCAGTCATTAATACGGGCAATTATCAACTATCGTTAATGACAATAAGCAAAGTATAGCAAATAACCAATAGTATCTGAAAGAAGACTTGACAAAACTGGTTCATTAATCTTACGTTTCTTTTGTGCGATACTGGTATACGAATCATGGGCATATTTTTTGAAAAATAAAATCAAACATAAATTTTTCTTCAAAATAAACAGCTCTGTGATCATTTGCAGCCTCACCAAAACATGCTCTTCATAACGCCGTCCTCTGTGGCGGATGCCGTTGTGTTCATCAACGATGAGTTCGATTTTCAGGCGGAATCGGTTGACTTGCGCTTTTTAGACCATTTTGACAATTTTTTTGTGTCAATCAGCGTTTCATTTTCAATCAAATTTGTATAGTTAAAAGTATTTAACATAAAACTGAAGCCTAATTGGACGGTTCTCCTGCTGAAATCATCTCATATTAAATGTTTCAGCTTCTACATTCGCTATCGATTTGGCGTGTGAATCAATATCGATTGATTGGTCGAAATTTTCAACGATTTGCTTTGATCGGGTTCAAAACGGAGGGCGAACGTAATCCGAATAGCAAGCCCATACCAGCGGCCATCGTACTGCTCAACTTCGCCGTGTTCCACACGTTGGTTGTTGTTCTTGTTGTTGTTGCTGTTGTTGTTGTTGTTGTGGTTGTTGTTATTGTTGTTGTTGTTGTTGTTTTTATTGTTGTTGTTGTTGCTGTTGTATTTGTTGTTGTTATAGTCGAAAGTTGGGTTTACGTTTACTGCTATATATCTATTATATAATGCTACTTTGTCTTGCTTACTATAAACAGTATTAGATAAGGAGTCTCGATTACACAATCGTTATCTAATTGAGCCGAATCAAGCCCAACTATCAGTCTCGGTCATAATTACTTTCATAGTTATAACTTCCAGTATAAAGTAATGTCAACACCAAAGGCCAGCGGCCAAACGAGAACACAACCGCACGAGAGAAAATGACAGACTGAATGAATATGTAAATATAAGTTGATATATAAGTGCACAAGCTGACCCAAGTATGTGTCACTTGTGCGGATCAAAGTGGACGACTTTCCAGACAACCAGCTAGGTCACAACACTAGCCATATGACGCACCTTCACTACAATGCAACATGTCTATGTTTAGCACACGTGCAGTAGCGGTAGAGCATATAAATATAGAAATAACATAATGTTACATAAGAATGAAACATTGAATCGAGTATGAGACAGCTCCGACTATGGTATGGAGACCAATAGTCGTCTTCTCCCTCCGACCGAAAACATAATAAAGAACAAAATGGATGAAAGACAATAAGTAATTAATAAGGATAAATACGAATTAATAAGGATAAGATCAAATAATCAAGCAATGCACAGAATAGGTTAAAATCATAATAAGGTAAAATCACAATCACTGTTTTTTCATCCATAAAGCACTCTGAAAGCTGCAAAAGAAAGTTAACAAGTTATGAGTGAGCTATCTAAGATTTACGATACACTATCTGGGATAATAAACTAGTCTGCCAGTGATGATGACGCCAATTACTGCCAACGCCTGACCACGATACGAGAACGCATATGCCAACGACCACGATTCGAACGCATGACGGCACGACCAATGAAGACCATATCGATTTGAAACGGCGGCAGCCAGTTGAATAGCATTCAACTCCTCTCCCTCCTCAACGATGGCACAAAAACGTTAACGCAAAGAAAACGACGATGACGAATACGCGAACGCAAAAACGACGATGACGCTCAAATCCATGGCGAAAAATTGACGACAACAAAATAAAATCCTCTTCGGTTCAATTTCAGCGCAAAAATCCATTGATACCGACAAAAATAACGCAAAACTGTCCTCAACCTAAAACGTTGCTGAGGTTGTACAAAAACTTACAGACTCAGCCTAAAACATTTACTGAGCTGCCCGAAAATTCACAGATTCAGTCTAAAATGATCACCGAATCGTTCAAAACAACAGACTCAGTCTAAAATCGATACTGATCTGCTCCAACCGACAAAACTACAGTTAAAACGTCATCAAAACTAAAATTAAATACATAAAACAACTGCCAGTGCCATCCGTCTCAGGTTGAAGGTCAACATTGTCGTATCGATATAGCGTAACTCACACAATTAACAGATAGGCATAAAGCATCTCATCCCAAAGCCAACTGTAGAGAATATTTTAATAAAATTGTGAGTAAATATAGAAAAGCTACCGCATGCCACCACTAGAACAGCTTCTGCACCAGTTTTCGCGACACAACAAACACTTTGGATACTGCCGCTTTCATTCTACCGTGCATCTGACTCAAACGGTGACCCATTTTGACGATGATGCTTTTAACGTCACGTTGAGACTCGGGCTTCAATTTCATCTGACCATGTTCCATCCGATTGTGCACCAGCTTAATAGCCGGATCACTGACTTTCGCACCCCGATTGAACTTATTAACTAGCAGCTGTTGAACGTTGGGCAGCATTAGTTTCAGCTGGCTGTATTGTTCACTTGGCACCGGCAACCATTTATTCATGTACTGACCCGTTGCCAATTCGCCATTACTAGTTTCAGAACTCTCCACCACATTCTCGGTTGCTGGCTTGACTTCTTCATCATGTTCTGTGCTCACCGAAATGACACCGTTCCTATCTTCAGGTTTCTCTGCAACCACCAATGGTACCCGCACTTCTAGCACATCACCTTCAGCCGGTATCACTGATGCCATCAGACTACGGCCTGTCCAAGACAACAGCTGTATCCCTTGTTCTTGCATTGCCTTAGTGCCAACCAACAGCGGTGTATTGGACTCTGTCGCCACATGACATTCAATAACTGTCATTTTTTCATCTATTTTCAGTTCAACGGTGCATACACCAGTGCATACTACTGTAGTCATGTTGACAGCAACCAACGGTGTCATGCATGGCTGTATCTTCACTCCCAGCTGAGCCGCAAAGTTCTGTGAAATCAGGTTCATCTGCGCACCAGTGTCAAACAACACCTGTTTCAGTCCAACCGGTTGACCGTTGACTTTAATCGGATAGTCCTCTTCTTGTTGAGCTTCAGCGTTGAATGATTGAATCGGGACGCTCACTGCTCTCACAGTCACTTCTTTCCTTTCAGAATCTTCGCTCTCCTTTTCATTGCGATCGTTCATCAACATCTTATGCACCTTGGCACTCAACACACCATATCTCAACTCATCGCGGTGTTTCAGTTGTGCCAATTCCTCTTTCAGAGCACGCAATTCATCTGACACTGCCTCCACATGTTCAACAGGTTTTGCAACACTCACTGCTCTGACTGTTTGATAGTCCGATGCTTGTGGTGGTCGACCTCCCGACAATTGTCTCTGGCTTTGATAGGTACAATTGCTTTGTAAATGACCCACCTCTCCGCATTTGAAACATTCCCTGCCCCCAGACAACCGCTGATTCTGTTGATAGTCTTGGACCGGTTGACGGAGTCCGCCCCACTGTATCTGGTTGACCCGATGTTGCTGGTTACTGTCTTGCTGTCGATTCCAACTGAACCCCGGCGGTGGCTGCTGGGTATCCACTTGATATTGCCCATGTCTCATGTTATTGTTTGCAGGCGGCTGATAGGTTTGTCGTTGATTAACACTCTGCTGTTGTGTGTTCTCATACTTGACCGCTCCTCCACGTGTCTGGTCATGACCCCGTTCTCGCTGCTGACTTCCAGCTCCAAGCTCACTAGCACGTTTTACAGCCCGACTACCTCCATTAGATACTTTCTCCCGACAGTATTCATAGTCCTCGATGCCTCGAACGATGGCCTCAAACGGAGTCCGTTTAATCTCCGCCTCGTAGGTAGCTTTCTCTCGGTCACGAGCTGACTGTAATCCAGAAATCAATTGACTTGTCATGTACTGTTCAAAATACGGGTTATAGTCATCGATCGGACACAATCGTTTCAGAGCAAACGCGAACTCCCGTACCGACTCACCCGGCTTTTGTACTCGACTATGAAAACGATCGGCCACTTTGTTGTCTCGTCCGTAACGGCTACCATACTTCTCAGACAAGTACTCCAGTGCTGATAACCACGTTGGCCTGTCGTTGTCTTCCCGGAACTGACGTTTCGCGTTGCCCTTAAGACATGTAATCAAATGTCTCAATTTTTCTTCATCACTGAGATACGTGTTCTCCAGTCTCGCACGCAGATCCTCAAACCAGTATTTGAACTCAGCTTTGTCCTCTCCCGAAAACTGGTCGTGTTTCTTCATTGCCAGCACTTGTTGTTCGTTCGACTTCTGCATCATGGTCAGCTGTTTCTCGCTGGCTCTCTGCCAAACATTCATCATTCTCCCCATGGTCTCTTGCCAGCTCTCTTTCTCTTCAGTCCCAGCCGTTCCCCTGTGAGCCTCCTGTCTATCACGTACTCCACCATTCGCAACTTCGCCAGTCCACTGTACGTTATGATTACTCTTGACTTTGTTATTTTCAGGCTCAACGCCCTCATCCCGCTGTACATAATACTTCCGATGACTCTCAACATGCTGCTGCTGTTGCTCCCACATCGACGCACGACTCATTTGTGATAGCTGCCCTAAAGGTCTATCACAAATGCGTACGTTGTCGGTTTGTGATCGGCAACCCATTTGTGATGGCACCTCGCGATCAGCCCACGTTTGCTGCATGCCTCGCTGACTCTTCTCCCCACTCACATGACGCTGTTGATGTTGTTCCCAGTGAGTATTCCCATCATACTTCAATACTACACTCATTTGTGATCGCTGATTGACAGGTTTATCATCAATGAGTAACTTGTCACTTTGTGCTAAGCGCCCTGTTTGTGCTGGCTGACTGACCGGTTTATCACAAATGAATTCGTTGATCCCTTGTGATACTCCTCCCATTTGTGATGGCTGACGGCCCGGACTATCACAAGTGAATACGTTGTCATTTTGTGATAAGCCTCCCATTTGTGATGGCTGACTGACCGGACTATCACAATCGAATACGTTGTCACTTTGTGATAAGCCTCCCATTTGTGATGGTTGACTGACCGGTCTATCACAATCGAATACGTTGTCACTTTGTGATAAGCCTCCCATTTGTGATGGCTGTACCTGTCGTCGTTGCTGTTGTTGTTGTCCACCTTCGGGGTTGCGCTCCCTCATCAACGCCGTCCTCCTTTGTGATGGCTGTCCGAAGGGTTCATCCCAAATGAACTCGTCGTCACTTTGTGATAGGCGACCCTTTTGTGCTGGCTGTTTGACAAGTTTATCACAAATGGCTACAATGTCACTGTGGCTCTCACCCTGATCCATAATGGAATGGCGGCCCATAGAAGCTTGTAGTTGTTGTTGGCTCACACCCTGATCCATAATGGAATGGCGGCCCATAGTAGCTTCTTGTTGTTGTTGGCTCACACCCTGATCCATAATGGAATGGCGGCCCATAGTAGCTTTTTGTTGTTGTTGGCTCACACCCTGATCCATAATGGAATGGCGGCCCATAGTAGCTACTTGTTGTTGTTGGCTCACACCCTGATCCATAATGGAATGGCGGCCCATAGTAGCTTCTTGTTGTTGTTGGCTCACACCCTGATCCATAATGGAATGGCGGCCCATAGTAGCTACTTGTTGTTGTTGGCTCACACCCTGATCCATAATGGAATGGCGGCCCATAGTAGCTACTTGTTGTTGTTGGCTCACACCCTGATCCATAATGGAATGGCGGCCCATAGTAGCTACTTGTTGTTGTTGGCTCACACCCTGATCCATAATGGAATGGCGGCCCATAGTAGCTACTTGTTGTTGTTGGCTCACACCCTGATCCATAATGGAATGGCGGCCCATAGTAGCTATAGGCCTCGTGATTGGTTATAAGAAAATCGAAAACGTGACACAGAAAATTCCTTACTTGAGAATCCGGTTCTGGACCTGAGAATCTGGTTCTAAGAAATTTTTTAACGTGGCGAAAACGTGGCGCAAAAAATTTATTTCTTGAGAATCCGGTTCTGGACTCGAGAATCTGGTTCTGGCCATGCCATGAGTTCTCGCAGTTTTAAACCATTTCTTATAATCAATTATGAGGCCTATACTTGTTGTTGTTGTAATTGTTCACCAGCTGACTGTCGACTCAACTGTTGTTGTTGCTGTACAGCATGAGCCAGGCGCGCCTTGACTTGTTTAACGTCCACCTTCTCTGTACTCTTCACCGAAAAGGCCCATGGGATCGTGTTCACCTCATCAACCTCCTCTCCTGTTGAATGAATCTGCTGCACTGGCCTCACGACTCGATCGGGCGTCTTCTTCTTGACTGCCGGGCTCGACTTCTTTCCCATTTCACTTCGCTTCCTGTGACGCAATCGGTGTATCAATCCGGCTGGTAAAAATTGATGACCGCTAAAAATATAAGACCAAAGTGCAGTGATACCCAGAGAGCGCTAGTCGAAAGTTGGGTTTACGTTTACTGCTATATATCTATTATATAATGCTACTTTGTCTTGCTTACTATAAACAGTATTAGATAAGGAGTCTCGATTACACAATCGTTATCTAATTGAGCCGAATCAAGCCCAACTATCAGTCTCGGTCATAATTACTTTCATAGTTATAACTTCCAGTATAAAGTAATGTCAACACCAAAGGCCAGCGGCCAAACGAGAACACAACCGCACGAGAGAAAATGACAGACTGAATGAATATGTAAATATAAGTTGATATATAAGTGCACAAGCTGACCCAAGTATGTGTCACTTGTGCGGATCAAAGTGGACGACTTTCCAGACAACCAGCTAGGTCACAACACTAGCCATATGACGCACCTTCACTACAATGCAACATGTCTATGTTTAGCACACGTGCAGTAGCGGTAGAGCATATAAATATAGAAATAACATAATGTTACATAAGAATGAAACATTGAATCGAGTATGAGACAGCTCCGACTATGGTATGGAGACCAATAGTCGTCTTTATTGATGAAAATGAGGTATTGTTTATGCTATTGCTGTTGTTGTGGTTGTTTTTGTTCTTGTTTATAATGTGAATCTTTTTCAGTTATCACCTAAGCACCTTTCAATCGTGGTCAGTCCAACACGATCTGGTCGATGCCAAGTGCGCTGACTTTGGAATTAACTTGATGGTGGCCAATCAAACCAGTCATCCCGCTATTGTGGTTGTGGATGATTTAGGTTGGTTTGTTGTTGTTGTTGCTGTTGTTGTTGTTGTTTTTGCAGCTTTTTGTTGTTTCTCGCTCAATCACGAATCGAGAATTTCAATCACAATTGTATCTCTATTCAAAGTATATTCCAAATTTGAAAAAAAAACGGTGACGTGATGATATTCAAAGTCGAAACTTTTTTATTGAGAATTCTAAAATACATTTCCAGAACCGATTGATTCCGCACCCGAATCTGCCTCTTTAAACGACTGTTTGGTGCGTTTTAACCAGCGTTTATCATCCACTGCTGAACGACAACCAATGATAAAACTGCCTACCGCGGTCCTGTTCGACCGAAACTCACCCGATGACGTGTTATGAAGAAAGGTCCAAGAAGTGATCCTTGGTTTAATGTTTCAATAAACACATTTCAATTATAAAAGTGATGTCTGTTGCTGGCTTAGACATTGTTTTTTTCTGTTTTTAACGGCAGAAAAAGGATGTCTTTTCACTATTTTCATGCACTTGTTATTACTTATGCCGAGCCGTCCGCCGTATTATCTTCAAACGGGTCTTATCTCATATGATTCTATTTCATATCCGTATAGATCTCAAACAATCATTGCTCAATTTTGCTTTCTGTATATATTTTGTTTTTTTATATATTGGTTTTTGTTACATTTTTGTTGTTGATTATAATGTTTTGTGTATAAAGCTCAATGAAATCTGATAAGAAAGTTGATTTGTCCTTGCGATGGGGACGGAGGTCTAATTACGCGCAATCACTGGTTATCCTATGGATATCATGCAATATATTGACTTTATTGTTATCACAGTTTTTTTAGATTTTATGGGCTTAGGTATCATGTATTCTACTTTTATTATCAATTTACCTTGTTTCACCCATATAAAAAAAATACTGGAGTGAACGAATGTTCAAGTTTCATAGTGTGTGAAAATCGGCTTAAAACACGTAAAATTTAAATTTTTTTATTATTTTTATTATATTTGAAAATTAGTGAAAAACCTCCTCGCTGAGTTTGAGTTTCTTTATGCTTTTATCTGCGATAGTCGTTGGCGGTTTGCCAGGTCTAAAATCCAAATGTTTATTCCATTAAAATTATACAATTCAGCTGCTAAAGAATCACATCAACCCACTAGTTTCAATTTCACCCCGCTTAAATAATCTAATGAAGTTAATACATTCAAAATTGGTTTTGTTTCTTTGTGTATTCATTACGTTCCCTCATACGTCGTAATTTTGTTCGTTAATACTGTTGTTGTTAGGTTTGTTTTATGTGTTGTTGTTGTTGTTGCTAACGTTGTAGTTATTGTAACTATTGTTGCTAACGTTGTTGTTGTTGCGTTGTTTTTGCTGACGTTGTTGTTAATCTTATATATTTTTCAGTGTGTGTTGTTATTGTTGTTGGGACTATTGTGACTCGTGTTGTTGTTGATGTTGTTATCAATGTTGTTGTTGTTGTTGATGTTGTTACTGATGTTGTTGTAGTTGATGATGTTGTTACTGGTGTTGTTTTTGTTTTTGTTGATGGTGTTGTTACTGTTGTTGTTGTTATTGTTGTTGACTTCGTCCACTCTGCGCGGCGTGGGGCAATGCGCGAGCGACCAGTTTGTCAACAAAGTAGAGCGTGCGCACTTTTTTTATTATGTTCATCTTTTTACAATAGCTGGTGTGTTATGATGTTTTTCCGTTTTTGTTGTTATTATTCTGCTTTCACTTTCTAAACTCGGATAGAAAATGTTATCGAAATCTATGAAACCGTTCTTTATAGGAATTGTGGCTTTATCTGCATCCGTTTCGAAATAGCTTATCTGTTTTACTAGCAGTATTCAAAGTCTACCAAATCCATTATTATATACATACATGTTGATAGCACAATTTGTATTATAACGTATCACCGTGTTTACTAAATACTTGTTTATTATAGTATAAAAACCATCAACTTTCTGTATATTTTCTCAGACCAGATGGAGTCAGTTAAGATTCAGCCAGTGCGCTTGTTCTGCGTTATCAATTTTCCCACACTTGTTGATCGGAGGAATGAACGAACGTTTCGGTTTAATTTTGTGGTGAGACGATTACAACGTTATGTTATTTATTGTGAAACTAGGAATCATGTTGCGGTTGCTTGGTTGCGAAACCGATGCATCACTGTCTGAAAATGGCACTATTTTCTATGACGTGATTTCAAGTGTTTCTTAAATTTCACAGGATTGATGCTTTTAAAAGGCGATTTACAAAGTCCATTCACGTAGTAAAAAAATCAGTTTGCGTTTCATCATTGCAGAAGTATTGCGATTACATAATAATTCTAACTTTTTATATAATTTCAGGTGTTTCCCACCATTCGATCATAATAATCTTAATCCAGCATAAGAAACATAAATACCGTCATAATGGCACAAGAATTGGTGCAGAAATCATTCTCAGTGCCCGCAGCATTACCAGATGATAATGGTTGGTAAAGAAGATAATATTTCCTCAAATGTTGTTATTTTTTTCAGGTTGTTGTTGTTAGTGTTGTTCAATTCAATTCAATTTTATTGTTTTTTCCACGCCATAATAGCAATGAGGAATGCCAAGTCACAAAGTGAAATAACGGTCATTCCTAAAGTAACAATCACGACAACAGTTGTTGTTGTTGTTGTTGTTGTTGTTGTTGTAGTAGTTGTTGTTGTTAATGTTGTTGTTGTAGTAGTTGTTGTTGTTGTTGTTGTAGTAGTTGTTGTTGTTGTTGTTGTAGTAGTTGTTGTTGTTGTTGTTGTTGTTGTAGTAGTAGTTGTTGTTGTTGTTGTTGTTGCTGTTGCTGATCATTCATATGTGCCAGTTGCCAAATTAGAATTTACTAGGCTTTAACATTCTCATATATTTACGATTACGGGACTGGATTTGAATGCGCACCACAATTCTATTGAGATTTTTTCTGTTCCGTGGGAATTTTTTGCAGATCTAACACAGTAAATTTGTAAAATCGCAATATAAATATCCACTTATCTTTCTGAATGTATCTGTGGATGTGCATGGATTGATAGAGAGTCCTATAAATGGCGAGTTTCCCAATGAGTCATTCACTCAATTTCCCCTTCTCCAAGCAACTGACTCACTTGCTCAGTCATTCACTCACTCATTCATCATACTCATTTTCGCAGTCAACTAGAAAATTTGTTCACTGATTATTTCAACTTCAAGTGAACAATAGTTTCCAACGGAAAGTCTTTTCATGATCAAGTGATATGGCATAACATTTCAGCGGCGAAGAACTATGAAGTCTGTTAGATTAGAAGAATATTAAAATTGTGAGTGTAATTTCATATGCATGGTTCTCCTGTCCGCTACGCCCGTATCATACATTCAATAGTAATGCGGTATTTCTCATGAAAGATTGACTAGTTCACAGAGGTATTTGTCGTGTGAATATGGTGAATAACTAGGAAGTCTGTTAGAATACGATGAAATTGTGAGGGTAATTTCTCGGGTTAAAATCGGGTTCTCTTATCCGCTACCCCCGTATCATACATTCAGTAGTAATGCGGTATTTCTCATGAAAGACTGACTGGTTCACAGAGGTCTTTGTCGTGTGAATATGGTGAATAACTAGTAGGAATGCTGTACATATAAACACAAAAATATGAATATCCACACATAACACATCCATCATTCGTTCGATATGATCTGGTCGGAGTCTGACTTCGTATAGAATGGGTTGGCTATTACGATATGCTATTTTTGAAATGCCGTCAGAAATTTCTGGTAGGAACACAAGTCACTTGCTGGAGATTTCTCTATGATGTTTTTCCATCTTGGTTATGGATTTGAACCCCCATATTTGCTTGATAGAAAGACATACCTTCTAACCACTTCATCACTGTTTCAGTGACATCACTCGGTCTAAACATTTCCCATGACTGACTGACTAATTCACAAAGGCCTTTATTTTGTGAATGTATGGTCTCTCTCTGGTCTGTATGATGTACATGACATACATTACATATGTGCATGATCATCTATTATTCATTCGTCATTCGATGTTATCTGATCTGAATTGAATTGACTTTACATTGGTTATCCATTGTCAAAATAAGATAAATTTTGAACTTTCTCGTCTGTTTCTAAGTTTAAACTGTCTAAATAAGAACAACGATGTTACTCTTTTTGGGTTATGGGTTCCGAACTCGCCACCATAGCTTGATAGACACACCTCCTAACCACTGCACTACCAGTTTCAGTGCCGGCACACGTCGATACGAAGCGTCTTTCGGTGCAGGTCAGACAGCGCGAGGAACAGCGAAGGAAACTCAGTGAGAATCGCGGGGTGTTCCTGCCCGATATTCATATCATGCCACCGGTTTGTCTGAAAATGTATTTTCAAGTGGGCCTTGAATGTATTTTTTCGTGAAACTTGAATGTTTTTTTACTGAAAAATTGCATGATAATAAAAGCTTGCTAGCATCATATAAATACGACAGCGATAACGTGCATAATAACTATGTGTATTCGAAATTGAATGAATAAAAATCAGGACCATCTACAGAACACAATATTCTGGTTGGATGCGTATTGCGGATTACCGACTTTTTTATGCAGATTGTTTCACGCTATGAAGCTTCCTCTATCATCATCAGATTTTATCACGAACTCGCATATTATCGGTCCTACAAATTACACTGGGAATTTATAAAATCAAATTACATTTGTAATCAATTTGTTTTGTTTTAGAACACGGTGTTTCGGGCACACAGTGCGGGCGATGGGCCTGGCCAGGATCAGTCAAGTCTGGTCCGGACACCGATCACAGCCGCCAGTCCTGTTGGCACCGTAATCCGATTCAAGTTGGTTCAGCCAACGGGCGAAGTGTATTTCTCATGATCAAATAAAAAAATCAAAATCAAATTTATTCAGTTGTTATGCCATAATAGCAAAGTTGGATACCGAGTCACAAGTGAATTAACGGTCACCCCTAGGCCCTATTTACGTATTACAATCACTGATCATCAACTACGTTCTGATCATTATCATGGTTGAGTTTCAGATCCAACTCAACCATGAACAGTTCGGGCACGGCCACAATAAAGCAGAAACCGTTGGATATGCGCATCTTCCTCTCGGATAATCGAGGTCTGTTTCTGACATCATGTGCTTGAAATTGAAAATTCGAAGAGCTTAATTAAGCTATAGCTAAGTTATGGCTGATCTTTTAAATTACTGACTCTCTATCAGGTTGATAGATTGACTGATGGCTTCGTTGACTGACTGACTGATTTATTGATTGATAGATGACCTAGATGTTTAAATGACTGATCACTGCTTAAATGATCAGCTTAACCGAAACCCATGTATTGGCGAATAGTTGGAAATACTTACAAATTTTCTTGAAAGTTTCAAACCAATCCATGACTCAACCAAAACCTTTCTGTTTGCAGCATTCACGTTCAGCGTAGAGGGTGGTCGCACAGTAACCAGTCTGACTCTGGCCCATCACTGTGCGGATTATCTCGAACTGCCCCCTGATGTTGCTTGTGACGCGTTCTCGTTGTGGATGGTATCGCCGTTGATGGGTTGGTTGATTAATTAAATGGCTGATTTAAACTGATTGACTGACTGACTGATTGATTAATTATTGATTGATTGAATGATTGATTGACTGATTGACTCACTGACTGGCAGACTGTCTGACTGATTGACTGACTAACTGACTGGCTGACTGACTGCCTGACTGACTGATTGGCTGACTGACTGATTGACTGAGTGTAATAGCCCACCATCTTTGATGATGGTAACCTGATGACTGTCCCAACATTGCATAAACATCGTGGTATATTGCAGAAGTGCCACTCAAGTCGCATCACATGCCATTTGCGGTGCGCAAGTGCTGGCCGGACCTGCTGATCAAGTACACGCATGAGACCGAGGCCGACATTCTCGTTGACGAACCACTCATGATCTACAAACGGAATGTGTTCCTGTCGAAACGACGCCAACGATTGGTTGGCATGCGATTTTTTCTGGATAAATTTGTAGAATTTTTGGATAAAGTAAAGGATGAAGAAGGTCATTTGACTTAGGTAGCCATCGGGAATGAATATCAGCTTCTACGTTGAGATGAAAACGAGGAGGTCATCCCATTATTGATGACTTTTTCATGTTGTTTTTTATGACTTTGTCGACTTTTTATTGTTAGGTTGTCTCATTTGGACTATGACTTCGTCTGGTCATAATCACGAATGATGCTAGGCCAATCATGTCAATTAAGTTCCAAGTCACTCTATCGGCTATTCAAGGCATCAGCCAATATGTCGCAACTCTTTAACAGCCGTCAGGTATTCAAGAAACTTGTAGATCGCTCACCCGCACCCGAAGTGCGTGGAGCTGCTGTACATCGATGCCCGCGAGTCGGTACTGTTGGGACGTCAGCCGATGGCGTTGGCCACGTCCCTGGAGTTGGCCGCCATCGATATGGCCATCCAGTGGGGACCGTATAATAGGGAGAAACACACAATGTCCTTTATTAGGTTGGAAGATCTTATTATAGAAGCTAAGATCAATTATTTCTTCAATGTTAACGATTATCTTTCTGTAATATCTAAAAGTGTGTATTCTTGCTTTATCGATATTTTTACGTCTGTTTTACAGGGAATAGGGGAATATAGAGTACCTACACAGTAAATGTTGTTGTTGTTGTTGTTGTTGTTTTCGTTGTTGTTTTTCTAGTTCTTGTTATGTTTGTTGTTGTTGTTGTAGTTGTTGTTGTTGTTGTTGTTGTTGTTGTTGTTGTTGTTGTTGTTGTTGTGGTTATTATGGTTATGAAACTGGCTCTATTCCAGGGACAACATGTGCGATCTTCTACCCGAATGCCATCTGCCGTCAGCCACCGGATTCACATTCTTCGGTCTGTCTTCCTGTGGAGGCGTCTGCAATCAGCTAATCGAACGATACAAGGAATTGAGCATCGTTTCGGCCGAGGAATTGCGACTGATGTACTTGGACAAATGCATGAAACTTCATACTTATGGGTTGGTTGGATCGTTGTAACTACAAAATTCGTAATTTGTTGTTGTTATTCGTAATTTGTAAGACCGATTACATGCGAGACAACACAATGAGAACTTGAAACATAGATTTATTCACCAATAACTTGAATCTTCAATGATTGGTCTGGTTTTGCAGCAGCGCCAACTTCTGCGGCCAGATCGAACGGGCGCCGGCTATTGCGTCGCTCAATAATTCATTAAATAAAGGTACGTATATAGCTCATTGAGCATTTCTTGTTAGCAAAAGTTACTACATATCAATGAATTAACCGCAATCTTGTCCAAATGTTATGTTTTTGAACGCACGCCAAAATCAGATTTGAATTTAAATTGCTGGCGCAAGAAAATATTTCTAAATAAAAATATACCATGAATAACAATAAAAAATCTAAATATGAAAATATTGATAATTTGTAAATTGCCTGATGAAGCATTAAGTTAGGGCTTCTATACTCGGAGGACAAGTTTTCGAAAACAATGTAGTCAGTTCACTGTAATAAAAACCAAATTGTATGAGTAGACATAACCACAGGCGGACGAGTGAAATTTCTAAAGGGACGGGAATCTCTCCAAAGAGAGGGGGAATAGGAAAATTTAGGACCATTCTACCTATACAATAGACAAAAATTCACTCTCAAAACTTGCCAAAGAGGGGGAAATTCCACTTTCCCCCCCCCTTCTCGTCCGCTAATGGATATAAACTCAACCTAAATTGCAGGCTCTGGCATTCGTCACTGGCTGACTCGTTCGTTATCTGGTGCCACACAGGGTGACATCCACGTCCGACTCGCTATCAACCGACAGCACATCAACATCATCGACGAGAAGACTGGTTCCCTCGTGTTCACACGATCCTTCCTCGATTGCCACTGGCGGACCGTAAGGAGGTTTGTTGTTCTGGTTGTTGTTGTTGTTGTTGTTGTTGTTGTTGTTGTTGTTGTTGTTGTTGTTGTTGTTGTTGTTGTTGTTGTTGGTGGTGATGTTGCTGTTGTTGTTGGTTTTGCTGGTGTTGGTGGTGGTGGTGGTGTTGTTGTTGTTGGTTATGGTTGTTGCTGTTGCTGTTGTTGTTGTTGTTGTTGTTGTTGTTGTTGTGTTGTTTGTGTTATTGTTGTTGTTGTGATTGTTGTTGTTGCTAATGCTGTAATCTACTGTGCTCCTGTTTTTTTCTTTATCACAAGTTTTATATTCCAGCTGCAACCCGGAAGACCGCGAGTGTCTACCGTCGGTGTTTTTGCACTTTCCGTCTGACCAGCCAATCAGCGTCGAGAACGGAGAGAATGAGGTGATCGGGTCGCATCTGCTGCAGATCTTCAGTCATCAGGCGCCCATGATCGAGGCCCTGCTGAATAGCTGCTTTGATATCACGTATGAGGAGTTTCAGGTTCGTACGGACGAGAAGGATTTTTAAGTCACTATCATTAGATAAATAGGACTTAGTCACGAGAAGGGTCTGATAAGAAACGCTAAGATAAGAATTCAGGGAATGTTCTATTTCTTATGTAGAGAATAAAAAAGATACTTCAATCTTCAATGTACCCATGAAAGTATAGTTGGGGTGAGTTTGCTATCAAAAAAGAAAAAGGTGAAGGAAAACTGATCCAGTCAGTATCACCAAGTCACTAACACTAAGTCACTAGCACGATTACGTCATTAGCGCTTATGACTAGTGGATGAGATGGGGAAACTTGGAACGATATTTTTCTTTTGGCAGCTTTCTAAAAATTTCCATTTCTGATTACATTTTTAGGGTTCACGTCTTCTAAGTTTGATCGAGAAAGAACAGGTTGTTTGGAGTTGAGTAATTACTATCTTCTATTAAAGCTAAATGTAGGAATATTCGTTCGTTCGTACTTTCCTCTATGTTTTGTAGTTATTCCTTCTCTATTCGAGTAAATGCCTTCGTTGTGAATCAAATTTTTCTCGCGTTATAAGGCCGTAACACTTGACAAAAATGCGTGCCTTCAAACTCGGATCTCCTTTTGTGCTGTTGTGAGTTGTCGTGAGGCTATCTACTTCAAATATGTTGTAATTTTTTTTATTTTTGGCAGTTGCTAACAGCGAATTTGTGAGAATTTCTCAAATAAAATCGAAAAAATTTCAATTATATCAGTCCTTTTTGTCATTTTCTCAGCAAGAAGTCGGCCGCGATCCGGCGATGGAAGAAGACCAGCCGGATGGTGCTAACGGCGTACGTGCCATGTCGCCTGTATTCACTGGTTGGTTACTGTTGTTGTTGTTATTGTTGTTGTTATTGTTATTGTTGTGGTGGTTGTTGGTTTCGGTTGTTGTTGTTGTTGTTATTGTTGTGGTGGTGGTTGTCGTGGTTGTTGGTTTCTGTTGTTGTTGTTGTTGTTGTTGTTGCTGCTGCTGTTGTTATTGTTGTTGTTATTTGTTGCTGTTGTTGTTGTTGCTGTTGTTGTTGTTGCACTCCGAAATCATTGTTGCAGACTCATTTCTCGACGACCGCGACACGGAGTTGTTGGGCGTGACGAATCGACTCGACAAGTTCTGCGTGGCCGATCTGGATGCCGCCGGTAATTGCATCCATGCCATGGGATCGTTGAAGAAGGTACTGCAGCACGATATCGGCAGGATGTCACCACAGCAGTCCAACATTACGACCGCTTGATTCGGATGGCTTGAAGTGGAAAAGTGGAATTCCCCCCTCTTTGATGAAATTCCCCTCTCTTTGAAAGATTGACTCTTCGGCCTGTGACCTATGGTAAACGCTGAAAGAATTCAATGCTGTCATGGAAATCACTAGCGGACGAGAAGGAGTGGGAAAAATGGAATTCCCCCCTCTTTGGCGTTTTCAAAATGTATAATTTGACCCCTAAGGTGTAGGTAAAATGGTCTGAAAACTGCCGATTCCCCCCTCTTTGATGGTTTTCCCTTCCCTTTGGAGGATTAGGTCGTCCGCCAGTGGTGGCACATGTCGTCTATATTTATACTCTATAATGCAGTGAAGCTGTTCTGTATCTTTGCATTGTTTTTCGTAAATTTCCAGCGTATGTTAATTAGGTATGTCATCAAATTTACCCGCTGTATATCACTGAACCAATACTAACTGATCGCCCACATACTGTACATACGTAAATTGCTATATTATTGTGGATCATTGTGAAATTTTGCGTTTTATGAGTTTTTTTATGTGAAAATAGTTTAGTCTATTCCAACATTTATGCATTTGTGGTTGTGTCTGTACTATGGTTGTACGCGTTATACACACACATCAATCAGCTACTTATTGTTATACTTTCACATGTTTCACTGGGTCACACGTGGAATACTCGGTTTTCATTCACATCTTTATATGTTAGATGAATCGTTATGCATATTGTTGTTCAAAACCCCGCAGTGTCAGTTTGAATTTGAATTGAAATATTTATTGACATACATACAGCTAAGTTGTTATGCATGCAAGTAAATGATATCTTCGACTTTTTCGAAGTGAATTTTCAGTTAGAAATCAGGCTATGAGGGTGTATCTACTATTTTTGAAAACTTTCATGAGTTTATGTTGTGTTCTGTTATGCAGAAAAGAGCATGTGTCTAATATTTTTGGAAACATGAATATATTTTGTTGCTGTTTTTTACCATGTCCAACAGATTATTGTTTGCTTCTTGTCATTCACGTATCATGTACAAATATACCGTCTTGCAATCACCAAGTGTCCTTACCTTATCTGTTTCATGTATGCTTTTTTCATTTTCAGTTAACACTTTTATTCGGATCAATTTCTCTGTATGTATACCATGTCAAAGCTACTATTAAAGTTTATGTGCGTTTTTGGTATATCAAGATTTCTATTTTTTCCTTCCTTTATCGTTATTTCATTTTCACTCATTCACCTCAATTATGCTGGCATTCTATAATCTATCTTGCGTGAACCGGCTTTAACTATCATCAGTTAATTTTACATCAGTTTTTATAAGTATCTCTTAACAATATCTAATGATTCGATTTAAAAAATTTGGTTATAGCTAAATAAATACTGATTATATGTGGCATTCGAAAAGCTCGGATGTAAGTTTTGTTTTGAACACATTTATTTCTAAATTGGGTTTTGTTTCGATAATATGTAAAATATAAATCAAAATACTTGGTTTATCCAAGGTTCAGTCGCTTCTAGAAAGTTCATTCGCATCATAGTTAGATTGATAAAATAAATTAGCCAACAATCAACAGAAGTATTCTCTATATACCCTATATGTATGTGATCTCATGGAATCCCGAAAATGTTCCAGTCAATGATAACCGATACAGACTTCGCTTTTCACATACTAAGCTAATCCGAAATTCCAAGTCACAAGTGAAACAGAATAATGGAAGTTGCCGTAAATTACGAAACGATGACCGACCGTTTGTTGGTCGCACTATTGGACGAAAAGGGGAGGAAAAAGTAGATTCCCCCCCTCTTTGGCGCTTCCAAAATGTAGAATTTGTTCCCTTAGATGTACGTTAAATAACCTGAAAACTGCCAATTACCCCTTCTTTGACGAATTTCCCCTTCCTTTGGGGTTTTAGCTCGTCCGCCAGTGGTTGGTCGGTAGTCGTTTTGTGCAAACTTTGACGCAAAAAAACTTCTGGAGTTATACATTGTGGAGCGATGAAATTCTCCTAGTCATTCATTTTGTGGAGTGATTTTTTTGTGAATTGAAACAAATTTTATGGAGGTAAACATACACTCTGTGGAGTGATAATTTTGAAGAACCATATATTTTCCGTGGAGTCAATTTTTCGGGAACTGATGAAAAATTTCTGGAGTGCCACATTTTGTGGAGTGATAAACATTTTGTGAAGTGATGAACATTTTGTGGAGTGATAAACATTTTGTGAAGTGATAAACATTTTGTGGAGTGATGAACATTTTGTGGAGTGACAAAAAAATTTGTGGAGTGACAAAAAAATTGTGGAGTGATTCATTTTTGATGGAGCGATTCACTCATCCCCTCATACCCCAGCCTCTTCGCTTGCCGGCGGACGGTGCCCACGGGCGGTGAGGAACTGAAAATATATAGCCCATCCAGAGTTTCTTGTTACTCACAAAAGTTTTGGCGCGCAATTTAAACTCAAAAGTAAATTTGGCGCGCGTTCAAATTTTTGGAAAAAAACTTAAATGACATGCGAACGTTGCGTTTAGTTAATTGTATTTTTGATAATTGGTACATAAAAATGGTTTTGGATAACAAGAAAACCTGACCAAGCTACATGTATACAATTACGAGCTCAACGCTGATTGGTCAGTTTAAATTTTCAAAATGCGGGAAACTTCCGACCAACTTCGTTTTCCCCGACCTCGTCCTCTACTCATCGCCGCCAGACCGCCGATACCGAATCCTGCAATACCAGATTCTCTTATGGCACTAGCTAGCGGACGAGAAGGGGAGGTAAAAGTGGAATTTCCCCCTCTTTGATGAAATTCTCCTCCCTGTGACCTATGGGAAACGCTGGAAGAATTGAATGCTGTCATGGAAATTCATCAGAAAGTTCTCTTCTAAATTCCATAAACCTAAATTTCCATAAACTAACATGAACTAACTATTTTGAATGTCATTCGTTCAAACTAACGTTTGCCTCGGAAGGCCGGCTTTCGTTTCTCCAACTCCGCTAATCCATAATCATCCTATGAGTAAGTGAATGAATGAAAGAGGGAGTGAATGAATGAAAGTATGGGTGAATGAATGAAAGAGGGAGTGAATGAATGAAAGAGGGAGTGAATGAATGAATGAAAGAGGGGTGGATGAATGAAAGAGGGAGTGAACGAATGAAAGAGGGAGTGAAGGAGGAATGAGGAAGTTCTTTAACGATTCAGTCAGTAACGCAGTGGATAAAAGTAAGCGATAAAGTAGTACATTTGTGACGGAGTCAGTGCGTGTGTGAATAAGCCGTTTAAAGCGTGAACGGTCGAGTTAATGAATGAATGAATGAAAGAGTGAGTTATGAGTGAATGAGTGATTGAATAAATGAACAAATAAGTTAATGAGTTACATAATAATGAACGAATGAGTGAATGAGTGAACCAACAATATACGCTTCATCTTCATCCTCTTCTGAGCTGGCCGCTCTGCATTGGCTCACTAGAACGGCCGATACAACCAGTAATACAAAAATATATTGACGCATTATGAACTGGATTATAAAATGATTCTAAAACAACATGATAAATATGGTAAGTTTTTTTGAATCCGTTGAAATTCTTTTAAGACGAAATTTATTTCTTAAAATGTTACAACATTTATGATTATTTGTATGTACTTGATATATTGTTGTCACTCACTCACTCACTCACTCACTCACTCACTCACTCACTCACTCACTCACTCACTCACTCACTCACTCACTCACTCACTCACTCACTCACTCACTCACTCACTCACTCACTCACTCACTCACTCACTCACTCACTCACTAACTAACTCACTCACTCACTCACTCACTCACTCACTCATTAATACACTGTCTTCCGTTTCAAGTTGAAACGAATTTTCAAAAATCAAACAAACCAAATTTAAGTGAGGCTTATTTGGGACAAAGAATACTTGACCAAAACACTTACGATAGCAAGCAAATCCCTGCCAGTTAGGCCACTCAGACACACCACGGCACGATGAGATGGTCATTGATAAGGGTTAGGTAAATACGGTAGCATTGAGGACATGGCAGTACAGCCATGGCATTGTAAGAGTAAAGAGCTTCTGGAGATTCAAGTGAAAAATTGACACATTAACGTGTCCAACCCAGTGTAACACCCACTGAACATGATGATTGCATGTAATAGCATACAGCTGTTGGGTGGAGTTAAGTCGGACAGCCGACTATTGTGCATCATCTTCTCTCACATTTGAGCAGCTAACGATTCAAAGTCGGAGTAGTTTACACTACAATTTTTCACTTGAATCCCAGGCAGCCTTTATTGTTCGAGTTCGAAAAGTTAACGTTGTTCACGAAAGTCTCAAGAAAAAAACTTGAAATGCCGTTGTCATTATGACTTGACTCGAGGCTGTTCAAGTACATACCACTCAAATAATGCCATGATACATGAGTAACGTGGTCATCCATCAGGATTTCGGGCCGTGCAAAACCGTCCAACCGTCGGACTGATTGAAACCAACGTTTCGAGATGATTACTGTACTGTATTCTAGAGTGAGTGAGTGAGTGAGTGAGTGAGTGAGTGAGTGAGTGAGTGAGTGAGTGAGTGAGTGAGTGAGTGAGTGAGTGAGTGAGTGAGTGAGTGAGTGAGTGAGTGAGTGAGTGAGTGAGTGAGTGAGTGAGTGAGTGAGTGAGTGAGTGAGTGAGTGAGTGAGTGAGTGAGTGAGTGAGTGAGTGAGTGAGTGAGTGAGTGAGTGAGTGAGTGAGTGAGTGAGTGAGTGAGTGAGTGAGTGAGTGAGTGAGTGAGTGAGTAAGTAAGTGAGTGAGTGAGTTAGTGAGACAGTGAGTGAGTGAGTGAGTGAGTGAGTGAGTGAGTGAGTGAGTGAGTGAGTTAGTGAGTGAGTGAGTGAGTTAGTGAGTTGGTGAGTTAGTGAGTTAGTGAGTGAGTGAGTTAATGAGTGAGTGAATTTGGCCAGTGACCCCCGAAAAAATAGGAATAAACATTTTTCAAGCCTTAATTTCGCCTTGCTTTCAAATACAGTCCCCCATGAAGAATAAACTGAGATCGCAATTTTAAATTGAATTATCTGAAAAAATGCCTGACTCCTGAAAATTCACTTAGTATTGATTGACGGATTAGACGACAGCTCGACTACAACATGCTAGGACAAAATATCTAAGCCAAAGAAAAATCTTTCACCTCATATAGGCAACCTGATAAATACATAGTTGTTCAACCGAAAAACGGATTTATTGTTGGATTAACCAACACTTCGGCGAAAATGGGCTATTTTTATCGAGAAACCAGTCTCACTGACGCAAAGTTACGGCAATGAAGTCACCGAACCAGCGTTGCAAGACCAGAACTCAAACCGATGCAATTGAAGCATGAATAATAGAGATTGAGTGTCATAGCTTTAGGATTATAAATGAACTTGTTATGGTAGAGGATTATCTGATAGCTTATTTAAAGACGGTCGAAAACAATGTCATTCAGTTGAAAGTCTGAAACTCTGGAATTACTTTCGCTTTTTCCTTGAATTCTGATCTGATTCAAGACGTGTCGTAGAAATTCAATGCATCTTCGACTGCAGAAATGCGTGAATGTGAGCTGTGGTTTTACGATTCTTACAGTTTGGTCAAGTTATCATGATATCACAAACTGTTTATACACCTGTTGCCTTATATACAATCAACTAGGAGCAACTTTTATATGTTGTCCAAGAAACACGCGCCAAAAGCAGATTCGAATTCAAATTGTGGGCCAAAATTTCATTGGGTGATTAGAATTAATGCCTTTTCGGTAATTGAAACACATTACATATCGAAAGAAGTTTTGGAGTACGAATGAGTTACCTTGTTGTTCGGCATAGTGTCTTGCTTGACGTAGTTTTTCTTGCTGTGGGCGGTTGGGTCATATTGCCTGTTGTTGCGAATTTTAACTTGGACCATTTTCGCAGTCGTTTTTTGTGTTCCTCATTATTCTTTCTTTCGTTTTGGTTATTGTTGTTTTCTTAGCGTGCTTGGCCCACTAGCGGACGAGAAGGGGTTGGATAAGTGGAATTTCCCCCTCTTTGACATTTGCCATAAAGTAGAACTTGTTCTTTGAAGGTGTAGGTGAAATGGCCTGAAAACATATGATTCATCTTCTTTGGCAAAATTCCCCTCCCTTTTGATATTTAGCTCGCTCGATATTTAGTGACTTGGCCAATTAGTGTGCAAATTTAAACTTGCCCATGCTGGTAAATCTGAAATGCCTAACTGAAACCCTCTGAAAAGGTAAAAAGGAAAAAAATTAAAAGGAATAATACGTGTTTGGCTCTTTGCTTCATAGACTTGTAGATACATACCAGAAAACACACCCTGGTTTGACTCTTCAGTTGTAG
>OZ038447.1:3605605-3635240 GCA_964036265.1 Daptonema setosum | reverse complement strand
CGAACACTGAACACAACACTGACATATTTTTCAACTCATTCATGAAACCATTTTTTTAACTAATGTCACAAACTGAATATGGGGCTCGGAGATATGGCTAACCAAAACGAAAAACGGAAACAAAACACTGAACCCGGGTGGCATAATGTACATAATCTGTTTATTACAGTGGAGGATTGCAAATCATTTTATTCGAGTCTACCTAAAGCTTCCAAAATGTTGAATAAATAAATTGAACTAACAAAAGTCCATAAATCTCAGATTTCATTGTCAGATACTAACTTACAAAGTAAATTACTGATAGATATTTTCTAAGGTTCGCCACATCAGAACTGCCATAGCTGAACCATAAAAGGGAAACTGCTAAGTACCAATAACTGCGTACCGTTTGGATCAGTAGGAGCTTATTTACACAGATGGGATTTCAGCAAACAAGGCGGATTGACAGAACAATAGATTTCAAAGAAACTTATGCTTTCGCTGTTTCATATTCTATGATAAAGCAGTCAAAAGTCATCACAGTAGAATCGATTGGAACTCGTTAACGGATTTCAATTATTTGTCCTTATTGATCTCATCAGGTCATTCGCTCAAGTATGAGCCAGTGTCAATGGCTTTCGGTTACAGTAGTTGTGGCATTCGCTTGAAATTTTATACCATTCACGATTGATTAGGATACTGGATTCGAACGCGCGCCATTTAAATAGGTGCGTTTTAAATATTTTGTGTATGAACAAACGTACAAACTACAATTCACTAGCGGACGAGAAGTAAGTGGAATTCGCCCCCTCTTTGGCGTTTCCAAAAATTAGAATTTGTTCCCTACGGTGTAGGTAAAATGGCATAATTTCTGCTAATTCCCCCATCTTTGACAAATTTCCCCTCCCTTTGGAGGATTGGCTCGTCCGCCAGTGCTATAATTATATTACGTATTATAACGTTGCCACTCACGAGAAAATTCTTCTCAATTCGACATTCATCTGCAAAAAATTAACATGAAATATAGTGCGTTATGTGAACTTACGTTTCCCCATCCATTATGAGTGGCGTATTTACTAACGGATGCGAGGTTTTAAGTGGGATGTCCTAAATTCTCATGATATAATGCAACATTAATGGGAGACCTGATTGTCAAACAAAAAGCAAGTTTGCAGAGACAAAAAGCTAGATATTTTTGTCTGAACCCATGTTAAGTAAGACGGAATTTCAATTGTTATACAGCAGCTAAGTGGCAAGGACTTCCAAAACTCAGGACCGAGGTTACTTGTAACACTTTCCAGCTTTCCACTATCGAGCGGGTTCTCACATTTCAAAGTGCAAAATTCTTTTGATTACGGTAACCTGACAAAAAAATCCGAATCGACCACGTTTTATTGTTATTGTTCATAGTATTTTTGCATTAACAATCGCAAAAATAACAATCAGCAGTACCACAAAGTAACAAGCATAACAATATCAATGAAAACTGTCACAAAACATAGAAATCTGAAGAAAAATACAAGGTTCAAAACGGAAGATAATTGTATCCTGAGAAAGAACACCATCAAAATCACGTGGCAGCAGATTCAGTGTTTTTAGAAGTGATTGCATCTTGTAGCCATTGTTTAGTGACCACGGTGACATCCCTGAAAACATAGTTGATATAACAACAACAACAACATAAACAACAACGACAACAACAACAACAACAACGACGACAACAACAACAACAACAACAACAACAACAACAACGAACCGCATATATAATTTGGTGGTGAGCACGAGCTCTGAATAGACGATGAAAGATGGATTCTTGCCGTGCAGATGACTGGATGGGTGGATGTAAGCCTATAAAAACCAGTAGGTAATAAATATTACAGCAAAACCAGTAAAACCGCAGACAAGAAGCTCACTTACTCCCTTTTCACTCACTCACTCACTCACTCACTCACTCACTCACTCACTCACTCACTCACTCACTCACTCACTCACTCACACACTCACTCACTCACTCATTCACTCAACAATCATTCACTCACTAACTCACTCACTCACTCACTCACTCACTCACTCACTCACTCACTCACTCACTCACTCACTCACTCACTCATTCACTCACTCATTCACTCACTTACTCACCTTCACTCCCGACGAAAGCACTTTGTAATGGATGTTTTTGCTGTCTGATGCATCCAGCTCGGCTGCGTTGCCGAATAGACCGTTGCAGAGGGCTTGCCTAAAACGGTTATCATCAACAACATCATCAACAACAACAACAACAACAACAACAACAACAACAACAACAACAACCTAAACAACAACAACAACAACATTAACAACAACAACAACAACCACAACAACCACAACCACAACAACAACAGCAACAACAACAACCAAAACCACAACAGCAACAACCACAACAGTAACAACCACAACCACAACAGCAACAACAACAACCACAACCACAACAACCACAACAACAACAGCAACAACCACAACAGCAACAACAGCAACAACCACAACAACAACAACCACAACAACAACAGCAACAAAAACAACCACAACAACAACAACCACAACAACAACAACAACAACAACAACAACAACAACCACAACAACAAAAACAACCACAACAACAAACAACAACAACAACAACAACAACAACAACAACAACAACAACAACAACAACAACAACAACAACAATCTTACCTAACTACATCCCGATGTGCCGGATTCTCATTCAACGATAGCTTGCAGGTTTTCGTGCAAATGTCACGTAGTTGTTCGTAGACCTTCACCGCCGTCTGCATATTGCGCTCTTGGATGAAGTTCTCTTGACACCATTTCTGCAAACTGATTTCAGTTGAAGCAAACTTCGGATGAGTGAGACGGTGAGATAAGTGAAGTGAGTAAGTGAGTGAAGTAAAAATCAGTGAGTTGAGTTGTTGTTGTTGTGGTGGCCGTTGAAGCTTTGTGTGTTGAGTGAGTGAGTCAGTGAGTTGAGTGAAATTAATGAATGAAAAGTGAGTGAAGTGAGTCAGTGAGTGAAGTGAACGGAGGCAGTGGATGAACTAATTAAGTGAAATGAGTAAAGTGAGTCAATGAGTAAAGTGAGTCAGTGAGTAAGTGAGGTAAGTGAGTAACTCATTTCCACCTTGGCTCTACTGGTATTATCCGGATCTCCGTGGTTGGTCTGTCTGGCATACGCCTCAAACACATTCAACATCTGCAGATGGTCACCCGTGTCATCCAGGAACTTGGCGTGAGCCGACTCGGCATTCTCGCGCTGAAACACGTTATTTGAATATTTAAATTTGGCGCCAAAAAATTATTTTGTTGAAATTTTTCATAATCTGAGTTCTGAGTTATAAATATAAATCTTAATTTTTCGAATTTCAAAGGCAGAAAAAAATGAAAATGAATTTTCGGCATTGAGAAACGAACTCCTCAACCAACATTCATCGAGTGATTTATCAGCACGTTTTCATGCGTCATTACGGCGATGATGCGCAGAATCTCGTTGAGACACTGGTGTTTGGTGGAGGCGAGCACGATCATACTGAAGTAATATACCATGACTAAGATAACAACAACAACAACAACAACGACAAAAACACAACAACAACAACGCACCGTGAGTACTTGGGATCAATCGGAAAAGCAGCCATTTTCTGGCCCAGTTTCGTCAACAACAGCTTGGTTTTGCTATCGGCTTCTTTAACCACTCCCCCGAGCTTCTCCAATTCATCAATGCCCGCCTGGATTGCCTGAAATGGGAAATAAGTGGATTTGATGGTGGTGAGGATGGAAAATTTTTGAACCAAAAGTAATGAAATGATATAACTGAGCTTAATTTATTCGATAACCATCATATCAAAATATTTTTTGAGCAAATTTTTTTCGTTTATATGGTTTCAAGAAAAAGCATTGTTATTTTCATGGATATAATAAAAAATTATACTATAATATAACAACTTATTAGAGATTCCAACTGTTTTTATAGAATTTATTTTATAAATACTAACCGCTGAATCGGGTCGATCGATAAAGTCGAATTGATGCAGATCAACGTCGGCACGCCAGGAGAGCAGATCCAGTATGACTGATGAGAGACTGCATCTGGAATCAGCAAACACATTTTTGACTGACTGACAGTTTTCAGTCTTCAGTTTCAGTTTTCATTGGGTTGACTCGTATATAATCGGTCTTACAAATTACGAATTACAAATTACTTTGAATAATCAATAAAGAAATATAATGAATGTAAGTGAGACGTAATTAATAAAAATTAAAATATAAAGTGAGAGTAACGACCAGACACATACGGAACTTGTCCTGATGGACATATCGAAAACCGGAGGGGTTTAAGGAGAGGAATAACAACGGGTTCGAATAAACGAATACATCTTTCGTTACTGTAATACAAAAACAAATTAAATAAGAGAATATATCGGAAAATACAAAGTCGAGATTCAATTGATTAATGGAATGTGTGATTATGGTAAGGTGGAATAGTAGTAAATAGCAAATTAATTACAGTTCTGTGGTTTAGGCATATCGGCTATCTAAAAAAGTGGGCTTTATATCTTCGATGTACTTATACACAATGTTTGAATCAATTAATTTGCGTCTAAAAACAACAGAACATGGGATTTCAACCAATTCCTGAGAAAGATCATTCCAGAGGTTCAAAGATCTGAATATAACATGGTTTCTCAAGGAGGGTCCTGTATGAGTTTTTACAATCTTGAATGAGTGTCCTCGTGTACTAGATCTATTAAATGAAATGAAATCAGTTGGTTCCAAGTCTCTGAACTTCTTGTGAACGAGTTTATGGAGCACCACCAGGTCATTGACAATTAGTCTAACAATAAGCGGTATTAGATTGAATTTACTACAACGGTTTCTGTATGATAAAGTCATGGCATCAGGTAAGTATCGCGTAAAATCTTTTTGAATAGCTTCAATTGATTCTTTATCCCCCCATTTATGAGGTGACCAGATGCAAGAACAAAATCTAAAGTTGATAGAGTAAAAGTTGAGAACATTTGTATATTGAAGTTTGGATTTTTTGAGAAGAAACATCTGCTAATTACTCTGGATCGTTTTCCGGCTGTTTGGCAAAGTTTTTCTACCTGGTTAGAGAAGGTCAATTTGGAATCGACTAAAACTCCTAAATCACGAAAAACTTCATTTTCTGGAATTTTGTCACCATTAATTTGGTAGGTTGCATTGAATTTTGATTTCCCTATTCTCAAAACTGCAGATTTCGGAGCAGAGATTTTTAAACCATTGTTTGAGATCCATTTTTGAACAGACGTTAAATCAGTCTGTAAATTTTCAATGTCTGTATTGTTTTTTATTTCTGAGTATAGTTTTATGTCATCGGCATAGAGGAAAATTTTTGAATGTTTTACGACATTTGGTAGATCATTCATAAATAGGATAAAAAGAAGGGGGCCTAACACAGAACCTTGAGGGACACCCATAGTTACTGATGTTTGTTTTGATCTAGCATTGTTTATGCAAACTGATTGGGTTCTGTTGTCTAAATAAGAAATTACAAAATCAACGAAATGTTCAGCAAGCTTTAATTTTCTTAATTTTTGTATAAGAAGATTATGTGGTACAAGATCAAAGGCCTTTGTGAGGTCTAAGTATATAATATCTGTGCAGTTACCTGCATCCTTGTTTGTTGCCCAGTCAAAATGACATCTCAAAAGTTGGCTTTCAACTGATTTTCCCTGTAGAAAACCATATTGAGCAGGATTTATTAAATTGTTAGCTAGACAACAGTTTAAAACAGCTTTTTTAATTATTTTTTCAAAAACTTTTGAAATAGTTGCATTTAAAGAAATTGGTCTGTAGTTTGACGCTAAAGATTTATTGTCTTTTTATGGATTGGAATAATTTTCGCATGCTTCCACGATATAGGAAAGCACGAAGTATAATATGATACGTTAAAGATTTTGGCCAGTGGAACGCTTATTGAACGGTTCAGTTTTTTTCAAGAAGATGTTTGGTATTTTGTCAAAACTAGATGCATTATTATTTTTCAAAGATTTTATGGTTTCGTTGACTTGTTCGGGTGTAAAAACGGGGTGAAGATCTGGATTGTGTGAAAATATTTTAGGTATAGGTTTCTGAATGTTTTTACCATTGTCTTGACGAACTTTGGTTGTGCTATCTGAGTAAATGGAGGAGAATTGGTTTGAGAAATGGTTTGCTTTTTCTTGATCGGAAACAAGCTCTTTTCCCTGATCGACTAGGATGGGAAGAGAGTCTTTAACTTTTGTTTTTGAGTTAACATATTGCCAGAATTTATGTACGTTACCTGACGACAGAATGCGGGTTTCATTGTTGTAGTAGGATGTCACTTCTAGTTTTCTTATTTGTCTCGATATTTCCATGCGCTGGGAATGAACATTCAAACATTTTGTTTTCTTGAATTTCGTTTTAAACCTCAGTTCAATGGCCCTCAGGTTCTTTAGGTTAGGGTCTTGAACACAGTATAAACGGGTATTGGTTTTCTTATATACAGGGACATGTATGCTTATAAGATTATTTAAAATTCCAGTAAAAGTTTCGCACATTTGATCGAGAGATAGGAAATTTGGATCAATTATATTATGCCAGTTTTGAGAATCGAGTATCAGGTTTATTGTGTTGTAGTCTGCCTTATGAAAGTTAGGGAATTTGTATCTTATTTGTTGATTAAGTTCTATGTTTGTTGTCAAAGATATTCCAAAGTGATCAGAGGGTGGGTTACATATGCCATCACCAAACCGTTGCAGTTTTTCAATTTTTCGGGTAAGCTTCTTGTTTGAAACAAGAATAATATCTAGTATGTTATTTTCAATATGGGTTGGGAAGTCTACGACCTGGTGGAGTCCAACCTTATAAATAGACGATTTTATATTAGTGAAAACTGTATTTGATATACTGACAGACTGAAAAACTTTTTTTACTTCTCCATTAACTGAAGCCATCGAGGCCCACTAATACCATATCAGAATGGTGTTTTCGTAGTGGCCAGCGAGTTGAATAAACTGACGGGCAATGGCAGAAACCCCAGAGCAACGCGTTAGGTTTCGAACTTTCGACCGCCGGTTTTCGAGACCGACGCACTAGACTAGACAGGCGACAATAAAATGAACAGAGCAGAAAGAAAGGAACGGATTGCCAATGTCAAGAAGTCTTTTAACAACAATAACAGCAAAAACAAGCAAAAAAAAGAATAAAAACACCAACTGACTGCATAATTGGCAATATTATTTTCATGTAGCATCAGGTATGCGGAAGCGGAATTAGATCTAACTAATGAAAGATTTATGCATGTTTTTTTTATAGAAAATGAAAATGATCTGTAAATGAAGACGAGAAGAAAACGTTTGCTTATAGTAAGCATGTGCGACTTCTCGGGAAACTTTCAAATTGTAAACTCTGCGTGTAAAATATTTTAATGACTCCATACCGTTTTAGACGCTTCAGGAATTTTGTAACAAATGAAACAATCATAAGATAGTTTTCGTATACAAATTCGTTCAAACCTGAGAATCTCCGGCGTCGCATTATCTTTGAACTCAGTGTAGGTTTGTTCGGAGTAGAGTCGATAGCACTTGCCCGGCTGGTTGCGGCCGGCACGACCTGCTCAACAATAACACTGATTACAACAACAACAACAACAACAACGACAACAACAACAGTAACATCAACAAATACAGTAACAACAACAACAGCAACAACAACAACAACAACCATGCAACAACAGCAACAATAACAACAACAACGACGACTACAAAAACACCAACAAAAACAATAGTAAAAACAACAACCCTATCATCAACAACAACAACAACAATAATAAAAACAACAACCCTATCATCAACAACAACAACAGCAACAACGGTAAAAACAACCATAACAACAACAACAACAACAACAACGACAACTTACCAGTTCGCTGGCAGGCCTGTGCTTTGGAGACGTTGATGACACGCAACTGATTCATGCGACTGTCGGGGTCAAACAGTCTGAAGGAATGACTAAGTCAGTGGCATAAGTCGCGGATTCATAGGATGTTTCAGTCACTTATTGCCAAAAAGAAAAACTCGAACAATTACACAACTTCTGCAAGCTATACACAGCACAAAACATAAAGAATTATTTTCACTCAATCCAATTAGCAAAAACATATCTCTCTTTGATATATTTATGTTTTACATTTAAATCTTTCTTTGCCTCCAATTGACTGACTGACTGACCGACCTGGATTTGACCTTGCCAGTGTCAATCACGTACTTTACATTGGGAATGGTCAGCGACGTTTCCGCAATGTTGGTGGCGAGAATTACACGACGAAAATACTGAAAACAAGAACGGCAATATGAAAAACGACATTAACATTTACATGAACGACAAGCAACTACAGAAAAACTCCCGAAATTAATCATCACTAACAACAACAACGGCTCAGCACGAGCACTACAATAACCAAAAAATAATAACAATAACAACAACAACAATAAAAACGATCACAATCATTGAAAAATAATACCTGTTTAACTGGTTGAAAGGCACGCGCCTGTTGACGGCTGTTTAGGGCAGCATAAAGGGGAACAACCTGAAAAATAGTTCTTAATTTATCAGTAAAAGAACGCACGCAAAAACGTATAATGATATAAAATAGCAAACTTACTTTACTATTACTAAAAGGTACTGCAACAACAATATACAATACAGTACTATTACAGTACCATGTCCACACTATCATGCGTGAGAGAAGTTTGTGAGAAGCGGGATAATAAACAGCTATGCAATTTCCAAACTGACAACAACAACCAAAACAACAACAACAACAAAACAACAACAACAGCCAACATCAATTTTATGATGATGACCCGGCAAATTATGGGCCAGATCGCGAATTTTCCCCTGCATGTGCTCGATTTCTTCCTGGCCCGTGAGAAACACGAGAATCGTACCCGGTCTGAAATTATGATTGTAATTTTGAATGATAATAATTATTCCCTGTTACAATAACTTATTTTCTCGATTGAACCGAGAATCAGCAGATAAACCAATTTTTATATCATGAGCAGGATTAAACACAAAAAAATCGGACAGCCTAAATCCCATTGGCGAATGAAAAAAATACCACCAACTTCTCATTAGTGTGTATCTGGAATATGGTGACCAACGCACTGTGTTGGTAGTCGCTCTGGTCCGATTCCGTATAGAAAAGCTGAAATGAAATCAAGAGAAATAATTTACGACTACGAGACTCATAAAAACAAAAATCTTAATTCATTGAGAGTGTTATACTCAATATTATTTCAAAGGTTGTGCACAATGATTAAACCAATGTTACACTCGATGTAATACTCAATGCTATACTTAATGTTATACTCAATGTCATACTCAATGTTATACTCAATGAATGCTATACTCAATGTTATACTCAATGTTATACTCAATCTTATACTCAATGTTATACTCAATGTTATACTCAATCTTATACTCAATGTTATACACAATGTTATACGCAATGTTATACTCAAAAACCGAACCTCAATCGGATGCAGCCGACCTTCGATGAAATAGACGGGCGCTTCGTTAAAATACTTGGACAGTGCATCCGCGTCCATTGTGGCTGACATGATGATGATCTGAAAAACAACAACAACGATAACAACAACAACAACAGCAACAACAACATTAACGAAAACAACAACAACAACAACACGCGCAAAAAAACCTTTAATGGCGGCCGATCCGATGTTTGACCCTCACGATTTAGCCGTTGAGATCGCAACTGAAATCGTTGAGAAAACAATTATTATAAACCATCATAAAACTGTATCATTCATGCACTAACGGATTGATTTACCCACGCACTCACTCAATCATTATCATACAATCACTTCAGTCAATCAATCCATTGACTTACTCTTAGACAATCATTCACTCACAGGTTGACTGTTTGACCCACTGTTGACTGTTACTCCTCAAACCGTCATAATCACCGAATACTGACGCATACACTCACCCAGTACTAACCCACCTCACTCACTCACTCACTCACTCACTCACTCACTCACTCACTCACTCACTCACTCACTCACACACTCACTATCCATTCACTCACTCACTCACTCACTCACTCACTCACTCACTCACTCACTCACTCACTCACTCACACAATCACTATCCATTCACTCACTGACTCACTCACTGACCCGTTGAGCGCGTTTCACAATGCCAAACAGCACGTCCGTATGCAACGTACGTTCATGAGCTTCATCGAGTATGATCACTGAATATCGACTCAAATATCGATCGTGGATCGCCTCTCTCAGTAGAATGCCATCCGTCATGTAGATAATCTTTGACTCGTCCGTGATCATGTGCTCGAAGCGAACGTTGTAGCCAACCTAGATAAATAATCATATAACTGATTTTTCATTGAGATAATGATTCAACATAAAAAACAGGGATTTTCATTCTTTTATTTTTTTGTTTTTATTTGTTGTTGAAATCATAGACATTTTCAGGCACAACTAATGTATCATGAACTGTGATATCAATTAAGATGCGATGCACGTAAGCGACGACCGAAACATCATGAAAATTGGGACAAAATGAAAATTTGAAAAAAATTAGATTTCGATACAAAACGACTCACTTGACTCCCGTGAACTCAAAAATGTCCTTGCTTCACGTTAAAACCACGTAAACAGGCCAAAATTCGCATCACTAAATGGTGCACCCTAATTTCCCTATACAAATTAGGCAAAACTTTAAGACCGATTTTCTCATGTACTTCCGAAAAGATCGGAAAACCAAACACCTCAGGTTGAAGCTGAGAATTTTCTCTACAAAACCTGCCTAACAAGCCAATGCAATTTCGACTTTTTTTTCAACTACCGTAATCCCAAACAACAATTATTTTTCAACTACCGTAATCCCTGTGCAGTCATTAACGAAACATTAGGTTTTGCCATCAAAAATTAGTTCCGTGTGGATCATCAGAAAACAAATATTTTTATTACAAAAATACTAAATTATGACTCGACAGAAAATCCCATCCTATCCGCCCAGTCCGAAAAGTGGGGGAGAGTAAAAAGGGGTAGGGGGGGGAGGGGGTAGAAAAAAAAATCGCAAAAAAAAACCCGTTTTCGCTCGTTTTTGCAAAAAAAAATCTTTTAATATGAAGTATGAACATTACATGAACCGGTTTTTACAGGTTTTAACCAAGAAAATTGACCCAGAAAACGTGTTTGTTCGAAAAAAAAATTTCACAGTCAAAACTTTTTGAAAAATGAGCTTCAAAATCGAGGTTTTGAAGCCGATTTTCTCAAAAATTTCGAGTCGCGGGGGGGGGGAATGGGGTAGGCAACCTATTTTTGTCTAGGGGGAGGGGTAAGGCTGCACGCCGACCCTGAAAAGTGGGGGGGAACCCCCTACCCCCCCCCCCAGCGGTCAACCTCTGATTACTTTTATTGGACAGAATCATATTTTAGTAGTTTTGCAGTATAGTCGATAATGAACTACTGTTCCAAAAAGGTGCGTGAATTCTCGATAAACATCCTAATGATTTACCGTGCTTTAGCTTGTCGATGAAAAAATGTCAGTCGACCCTAAATTAGTTTTTATTCGCAATTCTGTGATTTGGGCTGTTTTCAGGAATTTTTTTGTGCAAACGAAAGAGAATAATTTTCTCTTTCAATTGGTGTTAACTTTTTAAAAATTGGTCCAGTACAGCTCGAAAACCAAATAGGAGAAACGAACATTTCCTCAAATGCCAGTGCTGCATCGACAGCGGAGTTCAGTGTGAAACATCAAATTAGAGTTTTTCGCGCGTTTTTCGTGGAACAGTCAGTAATTCATCATCGACTATAAAAATAATTGTTTTCTGATGATCCACACGGAACTAATTTTCATGGCAAAACCTAATGTTTCGTTTATGACGACACAGGGATTACGGTAGTTGAAAAATAATTGTTGTTTGGGATTACGGTAGTTGAAAAAATAGTCGAAATTGCATTGGCTAGTTAGACAGGTTTTGTAGAGAAAATTCTCAGCTTCAACCTGGGGTGTTTGGTTTTCCGATCTTTTCGGAAGTACATGAGAAAATCGGTCTTAAAGTTTTGCCTAATTTGTATAGGGAAATTAGGGTGCACCATTTAGTGATGCAAATTTTGGCCTGTTTACGTGGTTTTAACCTGAAGCAAGGACATTTTTGAGTTCACGGGAGTCAAGTGAGTCGTTTTGTATCCAAATCTAATTTTTTTCAAATTTTCATTTTGGTCCAAATTTTGGCTGACTTTTACGTGCATCGCATCTTAAAGTCTTCTCGGCTGCTGGAATTGTTGTACATTTGGTATTGTGGGGTGCATGGGTTTTTTATGATGAATTGCGTCCGTGTTGGAGGAAAAAAGTTGACCCATTTTTTTGTTTGCCATTCCATGATTGAGATAACATTTTTTTACATCGTAATTATAATGAATCTTTGGGCAAGTGTAGTCTTCTTGCTGTCTTTCTAGTTAGCCATAAATGCAAAGGTTAGGAAGTTCCCCACCATTATCGACCCTTCCTCCTACTACCCCGAAGCTAAAATTCCTTTCATACTCCGGGCCGAAAATTCTCAAAACTTCACGTTTCAGAAGATGAAAAAATGGTCCAACACTGACCCGTAGATCAAAAGGCAAGGCAATGGCTAACATTTTTGATGAGTGAAAAACTGAAAAACAACCAACTTTTCCTCCCAGTTGCACGTTCATCTCGTCGGCGACTCGCATGGCCAACGTAACGGCGGCTACTCGACGAGGCTGCGTGCAGGCGATCAGCTTGCCGTCGGGTACGATACCGGATTCGTGAACGTACTATAACCGATGGGTTATGGTTATGTGACCTGCCTGTCTAGTCTAGTGGTTAGGGAAACGGACTCGCGATCCGTAGGTCCTAGTTCAGAACCCGGGTTGACCAAAGATTAACAACAACTGAAACCATCTATCGTCTGTCACATTCCCGATCCTGACCACAGTATTTAGTATCTAACCCAGAGTGTGTTAAATGAAACGATTGGGTCAATTAGTTCTTTCTTTTACCTTGTTTTTTTCTTCAGTTTCCCGGCATTTCATTTGAAATTTTTTTTATTTGCCGCACTCGACTTACAACTTTTTCAACGGAAAAACCCATTTTTTTGAAATAATTATGTAATAATAGGTCTTCCTGATCTCAATTTTTATTCGGGTTTCTCACCATAATGGCACCGAGGAATACCAAGTCACAAAGTGAAACAACGGTCATTCCTAAAACAGTACTATTCATTCTCCAACCTGTGGTATCTGCGTACTTTTGCCGCTGCCCGTTTCGCCCAGCACTACGCACGAGGTGAAGGTATCCGCCTTGAAAATTGTTATCAACTCCGACTTGACCCGGCTAATCGGTAGCTGAAACCGATGGCGTGGTTTTCATGATGGAGACAGCTCAATGTTTTCTTATATGAAATTGCGTTTAAAAATGAACCAGCTTTGATTGATTGTACATTTTTTATTGTATCACAACACTTCCATGAATATGGCGTTGAGTTTCTATGACAAATAGAAAGTTTCTGGAATTCTTTACGCGAAAACATAAAAAGTAGTACGAACCTCCTCGCTGCTGGTTGAGGGCTCGGGCATTCCGTAATTCTGATCTAAAAATACCTTTATAATATTTTTTGAATTTCAAATGCCAACAGTGATGTGGTGACATGATTTATTTTGTAATGTGATTTGATTTACATGTAGTATTTATGTTTTTAATTGTTAAGAAAAAAAACATTTCAGCTTTGAAAATCTGGGTGGATACCAGTGTGAAAAGCAAAGAAGTGTGTCCCCGAAATAATTCAAGTAATTTATTTTCACATCACAGCTCTACAGAATATTATGTACAACAATCGTATTATAATTTCAGAGAAATAGAACAAAACAAGTATCACTATTTGACATAATTAATCAGTGTATCGCATAATAAACCTACTCATAAATTAAATACTGGAGCTGATTTCAACTAAATTGAGTATTTTTGAAACGAATTTTTATTCAAAAAAGAGTAGCACAAACGATTGGTGGTCAGTTTCAGTTCACCGGACAACGATATAATTACGATATTATTCCAAAGATGGCCGTAAGTATAATAAGAATCAATCACATCAATCTTGACAAAGACCCGAGACATAACTCAAGAAAGTAATCAAGATAAGAGTATAGAATCGTTTATAAGAGTGAGATATGAAATGAAAAAGGTGATGATTGTAACAGCCGACTCAACTCTATTCAACCAATGCTATACCTATACAACATCCACTGATTATGTCATTTCAGCTGGTCGTACACAGATTAAATGTGCCAATTTTCCATTGAATCACAGGAAAATCATTTATGTTTTCTGTGATCAAGATCAAAGATAGACATTTAGTACGGAATGAACATCGGATCGACATACGGGACACTTGGCCGACGATGTCAGCACCTGATCGCTGCACGTCTCGCACAGGCACAGATGCGCGCACGGACGCAGTACGATTGACCTGCAAGAACTCCAGGCAGTTAATGGACAGTTTGAATTTATATTTTTCTTATTTGGTAACCATGTCGAGGCACACTAAAACCATATCAGAATGATGTTTTCGTAGTGGCCGGAGAGTTGAATAAACTGACGGGCAATGACAGGAACCCCAGAGGAACGCGTCAGGAGCTAAGTCTCAAGACAGGTTTCGAACTCAGGTTAGGACCGCCGATTTTCGAGGCCGGCGCAAACGCTCATGACTAGACTGGCGACTAAAAGATACCAGCTAACACAGCGATGTTCTAAACAAGCATGGTTGGTATGGCGACAGTGGTAGCGGAGCAGGGGAGTTGAACTAGTGGAGTGCTGCACGGAGCGGTGCTGGAGTCATTATCCAAATTCCCTATGCATGCATTCTCGAATCTCGATTATTGTCCCGAAACCTTATTTTTCCGCCTCCATGCACTCTTAATTCGCCCATTCACCTGTCCCAAACCCCGCTCCTACACTGGTATAGCGCGAAGCTAGAATCTGCTAACGAACGAAGAAATGCATGCCTGATCGCAGAAGGCAAGTATGCATGGGAAATCGTTTTGGTAAAAGTTCCGGGACGTCTGGAACCTCCCCGATTCAAACTCTAAGACACACTAAATTTTCCGAAAAATTCATTCGATCTAAAGTTATCATAGCCATGAATTTTAACAAAAAAGGCTAACCTGGTATTCTGCATGCACACGATACAGTTGAGCAGATCCGAGTTACCGGCACTCGAGATCGATCGTTCGTCGTCGTCATCCTCGACGGGCGGTGCACTCGGCTGGGTCTTGTTCTGGTAGAACGAACTGCTGAAGATAAACAATAAAGAATGTTAATTGTTGATATTGGCAAAATTAAAAAAACTCGGGATTTTTCTCAAATTTCAAACTGATGGTAAAAATTGCAACTGGATTCGGATTGGATAGCAAAATTTCGGACTTAACATAGAAATCAGGATAGTTGGAGTTTACTTGCAATGTTGTAACACTTTTCCATGTTTACAAATATAAACAATTTTCGAAAAAAAACGCTCTGGTGCCACCGTGCCCAAGATCATTCCTCATGGGAATTAACAAAAAAATTTTAAAACAGAGTATCAGATTGGTGAAAATTCTCATCCATTCGCTTTCGCACTATTCTCCGAAACCTAAGTGAAAGTGAGTGAACATAATTTTTTTCAAGAAGTCATATAGCCGACTAACTCATCCGAAATCGACGAAGAACTGCTGGATGCATGGGCTAGATTCGGGTACAAATAACGTTCGTTTTGCCCGGACGGATGACGCCAGCCGGTGCGTGACGATGATGTGGCTGGAAATAAAACGCGGTTACAGGCTTTTACTCTAAAAGATTCAAAATATCAGTATTAATCTGTATTTTCGTCTCCATTTTCAGGGAGAGAGAAACCGGGTTCATCAAAATTATCTGCTCGGTCAAGACCCAAAATCTTTGAGCTAACGTCGAAACTGTATACTTTTTCCTTGTTGCACGAAACCTGTTCCTTTTGGAGTGCAAATGCAATAGAAAAGGTGTCTTCCAGCTCCAAGTAGCGAGGAAACGAAATCGCATCGCTGATAAGCCAACAAACACAAAAAACCAACCAGCATTCACATGTTCATCATCGTCGAAGATTTCTTCGACGTACGGCGTGGGACGTTCGTTATCGTCGTTGTCCTGGAAATAATGAAAACCGTTCAATACTGGGGTTATAGCAGAATGAATAAATACCAAAATAAATAAATGTTTCATCAAGCACCTGCGGATCTAGATTCACTATACTGTGACTTACAGCATTCAATTCATTCATTATTTGAAGCTACTTTTTTTACAATCGCCCAACCCAGCCAGATGTAAGCTATTGCTGGATTAGTTGATGGGTATACGATGACCAAGCTCGCGTAGTTGACAGCACAACTTTATTCGACTTGAGAGAAAAGAGAGCAAAGAACAGAATGAACGGAATGAACCCTGAGCTCAACTGGAACTCAGATTATAAAGGAACTTTGGAAGCGCTGTTTATGGATAAACACGCGACTTCTCCCATCAAAAAGGCAAAGACGTGATATTAAATTGAGATTGTTATGGAATTATTATCGATTATAGATAAATCGTCTTTGTATATCATTAGCATCGGACATCATAACGTTGATCCATATAACTGCTTCGAAATGTAGATATCTGTGTTGATCGACCATAAAGAAATCTAGAAATAAATGAAGTAATTGGTGTTCTGAATTTAACCTAACTATCTAAACTGACTATTTAACTGATCTATCTAAACTAAATGCTGACTAAAAACACACCTGTTGCTAAAACAAGTAATGAGTTAAATATTAGTGAGTAGAATAATATATTATAGTGAAGGTAGACAAACGCCTAAGACTAAGTAGATGATGTTAAGTGAATGAGCTAGAAGAGTAAAGTTAAGTTAACGGTTGTGTCGCTCCAATTCCTCCCATGCGAAAAGGAAAAGTTATGAAATAGAGACATGATTAACCGTTTTTTATAGTAGAATAAACTTACAGTTTGGTGCCCATCATGTCGACACTGTTGTGTCGATTGCGTCGGCTCACCATTTTCAAATCCTCGTCACACTCTGAATCGGAGTTGTTTGTATAGATTACGGATGAATAAACGAATTTCGGATTGTTGGGTGTGCGCAAATTATCCTTTAGTTTATAAGACTTCGAGCCTCCGTTGTTATTTTCTTATTTTCACTTTTGGTAGTGCAGTTGTATCGCACACCATTTGGACCAATCAATCCAATACCCAAGCGTTCCATCGACAATTTACCAATAATCACATCGTGGCACAGATTGTCAACCACGTGGCATTTAACGATGCATTTACCACCGTAGATCGATATCATTACATGACAAACGCCGTTACAGTCGAAGTCAGAGTCATGCTCAAGACACTTGTAGGGTTTGACACCCAGCTGTTGCGCAAAATTACTCAAGATAAAATTACTAGTGGAACCATTATCCATCAAATACTTACCGTAATCCACCATTACACCGTTCACTCGAATGTAAGGAGACTCAAACTCCTTCTGTTTATGATGTTGTACTCCGTTACAGGTTTCAACGTTCAAACAAACCACGTTCTTATCGCTCTCTTTTACTTTCAACGTTGTGCAGTTGCGACGAATGTGGCCTAATTGACCACAACGATGACATTTCGTGAACTCACCAAAACCACGATCATCCATGCAAATTTGGCTGTTCCCAGAGAATTTAGTAGTTTTTTTCCCGGTTCTTGGTTTGCTTCTGCGTTACAAGATCGTTCTGCTCCTGTTTTGCCAACTCGGATTCTATCTTTACATAATTCTCCTCAAGTTCGATGGTTTCAACCAGATCGCTCAGACGCGATTCACTTTCAGACACCAGTGACTTGATAGCCAACTTTCTATGCGACTTTTCACGCAAACCACGACTCATTCTGTCAATCATTACCATTTCGAAACCCTCCATTTCTCGGTTCAGGAAACAAACACTTTCCAATTCACTCACGTACTGACGAACACTCTGTTTGGGCTGTTGATTACAGAAATGGAACTTACTTTCTCGAACACCATTACAACGTGGTTCACCAAAACTGTTATCGAGAAAACGCCACGTTTCAGTCACCCTTCCCCTTACAAAATCATTGGCACGCTCATACAGACGCAATGCCTCACCAGTCAAACACGTTCTGATGTGTAATAACGCGGTTTTTTCATCCACTTTCAACAATTCCAATCGATACTTTACGGCCTCAGACCATACCCAATACCGAACACTGTCCGTACCATCATACAACTCGTATTTATTGGAAAACAACTCCAATAGTAGTGAATTTCGTTGTTGATTCACCATCATTTCCATTAAATTGTGTGGCACAGAGTCATTAGTCTGACAGCATTGGTGTGGCAAACTACCGTAATCCATCGACTGCGTCACCGTATTCCGGACTGGGACTGTATCAGTCGGTTTGGTTTGTACCTCAGGCGAACTCGCGCGAACTTCAAACCCACCAGCTACTTGCTTGATGCCTTTGACGTTCACTAACGATCGTCTCTGCTGTACAAGACCGCCTGCACTGATCTCAGTAACGCCCGATTCACTATCACACGATTTGTGCTGTGAAAAATAGGCACTGTCAACCGATGATTCACTAGCGCTCAGCATCCAACGTTGTTGATTAACTTCTGGCCAATTCACACTATCCACCTTTTCGTACACTTTACCCAGAAACATTTTCATTTTCTGCAATCGTTGTTTTTCGGACTCGTGTTTATAAAATTTGGGTACACTGATTACCGTATTCCCAATTATTGTCATCCCAATTTGTACTCGAAACGCGTTAAAGATGTTATTGCGTTGTTTATTTGCGTTACATTTCAGCAGTGCATACGCTTCATCTGAACAAATTTTACCATCATACTTGTATCCCCATTTATTCATGTTCACAACCATACTGATCAATCGTTCAATAGTCGTTTCAATCGAATTTCAATATTGCGCGTAGTCGCTCAGTTCAAGCCCGTGTCCACTTCAATTTTTTCAAGTTTCCAATACTTTTAGAATTACCATTTAAGGTAAAAGCCAATTGAAAGTTGAGTACGCCCTAATAAGGCATCGCACTCCGCCCCGGAATAGAAGAGCCAAGGCTTCGGTCTGTGTTTCAAACAGTGTTTCAAACGGACACGCTTTCAAGAACTCTACAATACTTGAAATCGATGACTTTTATATGTAAAACGAACAATAGGTTTGAACAAATACGTAAATGAAGATACTTTAACACTCTACGAAAACTTTAACACTGCATCTATTTGACTCGATAAACAACTTTTGAAAACTTTTTCTACAGTACTTTTCACTGGTTTAATATACCAAACAACTTTTGAAACAAATACAAGTTCAAAAACTTTTCAAATCGACCAACAAACGAACAAACAATCGATAACCAACCGATAGACAACTTAGACGCGCATGTTATATTCGCATGCAATCATCAACGCACGTTATACTGCAGCACAACAATATCCCTGCACAACGTAATGTTCAATATACCTGTAACGTGGTCCGCGAGCTGCACCATACAACTAACCAAAGCACAAAGCACACACTAGCTGAACTGGAGTTGAGGAGCGCCAATCGCCCAACCCAGCCAGATGTAAGCTATTGCTGGATTAGTTGATGGGTATACGATGACCAAGCTCGCGTAGTTGACAGCACAACTTTATTCGACTTGAGAGAAAAGAGAGCAAAGAACAGAATGAACGGAATGAACCCTGAGCTCAACTGGAACTCAGATTATAAAGGAACTTTGGAAGCGCTGTTTATGGATAAACACGCGACTTTACTTGGACTTCTACATTAACTGAAGCTATAAGGCACACTAATACCATATCAGAATGGTGTTTTCGTAGCGGCCAGAGAGTTGAATAAACTGACGGGCAATGGCAGAAACCCCAGAGCAACGCGTCAGGATCTGTGTCTCAAGTCAGGTTTCGAACTTAGGACCGTCGGTTTTGGAGGCCGGCGCCCTACGCACTAGACTAGACAGGCGACATAATGAATGACTGAATAGTATAAGTGTGCCTTGATGGCTTCAGTTAATGATTGAGTTTAAGTAATTAAGAAACAAAATAGCAAGTCCAACATCTCTGAGTCGTCTATGATTGGGATTGAGTCCGAGCACGACGCCGAACACGGTCGATGCCACCACCGACATGGCCAGACGACCGATGAAGAAAAAAACGTTGGTGGCGAAGCGGAATATACCTGCAATGATCGTGAAAATAAGGAATAGAATTGGTTACGAAAAAATTATGTATAAAAGACCCTCAGAATTTATTTCGTTATTTATGAAACCGAATTTTTACCTGAATTCTGATTGATTTTATCATGCCGGTGCCTCCAGAATTTTCCCACATAGAAAACTGGAGAATCCTCTGTTTCAAATATTATGGATTGTTCACGGTGATTTTTTCTTCGTAGAGTAAACTGAAAACCCTGTTTTCCCTTTTTCACATAATATTGATTATTCGCTGTCATTTTTTCATTCATGATACTGAAGCCTAAAAAACTATTGAAACTTGAATTTAAAAAAATCTTATTAAACGGTTGAACAACACTAACTGGCTTCCAGCTCGTTGCATCGCCGATCTTCATCCGACGGACTGTAGCTGCGAGCCCGACGACTGCCGTGCTGACGGTGGTGACGGCGACCGTCCACACTGAAAAATCCGTTCTCAGAATCGGGCTTATCGGATATTTGTTTGCTGCTGATTGATTTTATTTTAGACCCAGTGACTAATCAACCGACTTAGTGACTCCTTGAATGAGTGACTATCGTCTATGACTAACCCACTGAACTATTGTAGACTCAATGACCAATCCACCGACTCATTATGGAATAACTCACTATTTAGACTCCGTGACTGATTGACTCACTGACTCATGTAGACTTACTGACACACTGCAACTGACTCATTGTAGACACACTGAGTGATTGACTCACTGACTCATATATAATTACTTACTGACACACTGCACTGACTCATAGTAGAGTAGACACACTGACTGATTGACTCACTGACTCATGCAGACTTACTGACTCACTGCACTGACTCACAGTAGACACACTGACTGATTTACTCACTGACTCAAGTAGTATAATTACTGACACACTGCACTGACTCATAGTAGAAAAGAAACACTGACTGATTTACTCACTGACTCAAGTATAATTACTGACACACTGCATTGACTCATAGTAGACTTACTGACTCACTGCACTGACTCATATAAGACATACTGACTGATTGACTCATTGACACATCCACATGTAGACTTACTGACACAATTCACTGACTCATATTAGATACACTGACTGATTGACTCACCGACTCCTGCATACTTATTGACAAACTGCACTGATTCATAGTAGACTCACTGACTGATTGACTCACTGACTCTTGTATAATTATTGACACACTGCAACTGACTCATATTAGACTCACTGACTCCTGTATACTTATTGATACACCGCAACTGACTCATAGTATAGTAGACTCACTGACTGACTGACTCATGTATTCTTATTGACACACTGCAACTGACTCATAGTAGACAGACGCACTGACTGATTGACCCACTCCACTGTAAACTTACTGACTGACACACCGATTCGTTGTGGACTCATTGACTCGATGTGGACTCATTGACTAATTCTAGACTCACGGTCACGGACCGTCACACTGACTCAGTGTAAACTCGCTGACTGATAACTCACAAACAGAATTACTGCTGAACTAGACGGTTTATATGTGAATGACTTCTGAATGGAAAAATCACTGATTTGTCTAACCTTATATTGAATAGAATTAAATTAATAAATATAACAAACCTATTATCGCGACTGTTCGTGCCCATGATGGCGTGACGGATTTTCGTCAAAACCCACCACGAAATTCGGAGCACAAACGCGGTGACACTGAACAGAGCGATTGCCACGTAAAATAACCCGGACAGAATAGAGACGACGGCGGGCATTTTGCCATTTATTAATGACGGCGAATTGAAGCTTCAGGAATACATCATGATAAATTGGAGTGGGTTTGTTGGGTATCTGAAAACTGAAATTTATGAAGGTAAACTTTATAATCGATGATGAAATGCGCCAAAAAATTCCAGAAAATTGTCTCCGACTTGTAAACTTTTTTCGCAAACTAAATTTTTTGGCGCGAATTCAAATTTAAAGAAACTCGAAGTGAGCCCTTGAAAATTATGCTTTAGGATGAAGTACGATTAGACACCATTTGTTTCAATTTCAACTTTTACTTTTCGTATTATAGACCCCATTTATTTACAGAATATATGCAGTAAAAATAATGTTAAAAACACTGTATCATAAATATAAATAAAATTCATAATATATATACGAATAAAACCCAGAAGAAGTTAAAAGTTTGACGCTCAGTGGTGACTGATTTCATTTTCTTACGCAGAACTAAACACCATGTGACGAAGAGTTATTTATGTATAAATAGCAGAGTAACACAGCGAGATATTTCGTAATTCTCGCTCGCTATGCTGACGACTTCGGTTATATTTATTTCAGAGCAATGATGGACTAGCGTACGTGAATGATGAAGTAAAAATTTGCGATTATCCTTTTACTAGAATATCTTACATTTCACTCACAATACTCATTCACTGATGCATTCATTTACGTATTCCTTCATATACGCAATCACTCCTTCATTCACTCACTCCACTTTATTTAGGGTGCTTCGGGTTTTCAACCTTTTTTTTCGGAACTTTTCTGTAACATTTTCTTTTTTCGTCTCCGTATTATCTGTGAGTGAGTGAGTGAGTAAGTGAGTGAGTGAGTGAGTGAGTGATCGAGTGAGTGAGTGAGTGGGGTAAGCTAGTGAGTGAGTAAGTTGTGGAAACTTCATGACGTCTGTATGTCTATCTGTCTGTCTATCTGTGTGTCTGTCTCTCTGTCTGTCTGTCTCTATGTATGTGTGTCTGTCTGTCTATCTGTCTGTCTGTCTGTCTGTCTGTCTGTCTGTCTGTCTGTCTGTTTGTCTGTCTGTCTGCATCTCGTAGTTTCTGTTCGGTTGAAACAGATTAAAATTATTAATTATGAATTAAAATGAAGTAACACAGAACAATGCTGAATGATTATTTACAAGATGCTAAAGTTTCATTATCACAAATACATGTAATCAAGTAAACAGTAAAATCATCAAAATAAATAAACTTTATTCTTTCATCGATAACTTCCAAATGGTTGCTGATCGTTTCAGCTGGGCTTTGCTTCTGGGCATTGACTTATTTGTTGTTGTTGTTGTTGTTTTCGCAGTTGTTGTTGTTGTTGTTGTTGTTTTCGCAGTTGTTGCTGTTGTTGTTGTTAAGTTAAAGTTTCTGCTGTTATACACGCTTTGACTATTGTTGCTCAAATGATGCTCGGTTGACCTGGACAATGAAATCGAACGGCGAAGTCCTTGTTTTTGTTGTTGTTGTTGTTGTTGTTGTTGTTGTTGTTGTTGTTGTTGCCGTTTCATCATCAACACTGTGGCCAGTGGTGGAGCGGGTTTGTTTATGTTGTTGTTGCTGTTGTTTTTGCTACTGTAGTTACTGTTGTTGTTGCTAACGCTGATATTGTAGCAACTGTTGCTGTTGCTCACGTCATTGTTGTTGTTATTGTTATTGCTGTTGTTGTTGTTGCTGTCGCATTGTTCGCATTGTTCGCATTGATCGCCACTCAATCTGGATTGTCGCTGCTCGGGTAGTGAGTGACAACTGCACACGCTGACACCGCGAGTTAGTACAGAGGGACGACGGACAGCTCGATCATCCGATTCTTGTTTCTGTAGTGTGAGTGAGTGAGTGAGTGAGTGAGTGAGTGAGTGAGTGAGTGAGTGAGTGAGTGAGAGAGTGAGTGAGTGAGTGAGTGAGTGAGAGAGTGAGTGAGTGAGTGAGTGAGTGAGTGAGTGAGTGAGTGAGTGAGTGAGTGAGTGAGTGAGTGAGTGAGTGAGTGAGTGAGTGAGTGAGTGAGTGAGTGAGTGAGTGAGTGAGTTAATGAGGGAGTGAGATAGTGAGTGAGTGAGTGAGCGGGTGAGTGAGTGAGATAGTGAGTGAGTGAGTGAGTGAGTGAGTTAATAATAACCTTTAACATCCGATCCCTGTAAGCCTTGACTTCATGAGGTACGGGTGAGTTTTCTCTAACATAAAACATGCGTTCACCAATCAGTGGATCAACTTTTGACGAAGCACTCTGCGTACGAGATGGTCGGGTTGAGAAATCGTTGGAAGACCCTGTAATGAAACGCTTACTTACTCACTCGCTCACTCACTCACTCACTCACTCACTCACTCACTCACTTACTCACTCACGCACTCACTCACTCACTCACTCACTCACTCACTCACTCACTCACTCACTCACTCACTCACTCACTCACTCACTCACTCACTCACGCACTCACTCACTCACTCACTCACTCACTCACTCACTCACTCACTCACTCACTCACTCACTCACGCACTCACTCACTCACTCACTCACTCACTCACTCACTCACTCACTCACTCACTCACTCACTCACTCACTCACTCACTCACTCACTCACTCACTCACCCACTCACTCACTCACTCACTCACTCACTCACTCACTCACTCACTCACTCACTCACTCACTCACTCACTCACCTCTCGTAATCATATTATTGATGCTTCCAGCGGACTGACGTGCCATGAGAACGGACATTATTGAATTATTCAATTGATTGCACCGGATATTTGTGTTCTAATAATTTCGGATTTTTAAACTGAAAATGGAGTTTCACTGAAATTTTTAAACTAAAAAACAGAGCATAATGGAATTGTTTTGATCTAAGCTTTACTATCTATTATGGTTTTGGCTTCACGTCTATGTAGTTGGCAAGACAATGATTGGCCACTATTTGCCTCTAATTTGCGCCTTATGGCTACCTATTGTATATACACATGAATGTAGTTTAGCGATGTAAATAGCTAAGTAGAACCATTTATCTATAGTTTGTCCAGAAAGTTCGTTGGATAGAATTTGTCTATTGTTAACATATGCAATTAGAAGTTATATCACTAAGGAATAGCTTAATGAATACAGTTTGCGCAAAAAAACAGCGATTATATACAAATAATTCATGAATATAAAAAGTTTTATTCAATGTCACATAAGTCAACTACAATGACACCCTATAGAAGGGTGAAAGCGCAATTCAATATCCTAATTGATAACGAACATTATATAAAGGCCGAAAGCTGTCTTCGTTCTCACGCGAGCAGATACGCCTCTCGTCTGAGTTTGATTAAAACATAAAACAACTATAGCCTGTTCAGCGTTTCGTGTTACTCAAATTTGTTGTGTAAACCAATTTATGACCCAATCTGATTTGGAACAAATTCTGAGTTTGTCAGAAAAGTGACATTTGGACAACATAGTATACAAACAGCTGTGTTGTGCCTAATTTATCGCAACTTGGGCTCAGTAGGTAACGGGTTCGTTTCATATCAATGACGATTAGTAACAAAATACCATGGACAAGCTATAACTTGAGCTACAGTATGATGGATGACCCATGTAATCTGTTTGATGAACTTGCTGAATTTGCTTGTAAACAAAGACTGCGGATAGTTTCAAAAATAAACAGTACGTGACCTCGAATACGAGTCAGTAGCTCACTCACTCACTCACTCACTCACTCACTCACTCACTCACTCACTCACTCACTCACTCACTCACTCACTCACTCACTCACTCACTCACTCACTCACTCACTCACTCACTCACTCACTCACTCACTCACTCACTCACTCACTCACTCACTCACTCACTCACTCACTCACTCACTCACTCACTCACTCACTCACTCACTCACTCACTCACTCACTCACTCACTCACTCACTCACTCACTCACTCACTCACTCACTCACTCACTCACTCACTCACTCACTCACTCACTCACTCACTCACTCACTCACTCACTCACACACTCACTCACTCACTCATTCACTCACTCACTCACTCACTCACTCACTCACTCACACTCACTCGCTCACTCTTTCATTCACGCGCATGCTCGCGATATCACAGATCAGCGAAATAATTGTCCGTAATATCCTTAATTTATTCTCAGTCAAAGATGATTCATCAGTGCCACTCCTTATTATCCTTACCGGCTGCTTCTAGAAAAAGACAGTAAGTTGATTGAATGAGGATTACATAGGTTTTTTCTCTCATCAGTTCGTGTTCAGAAACCGATCCAGGAAATGTTAACGCAAGCAATTATTGAAGATTTGATGAGCAATATTATACACATATATAAAATTATAAGATACATACTAAGATTATAAAACAATAATAATTATGGTATCACTATAAATCAGTCTTCTAATTATGTATGATTAATAAATGATCTTGCTCAATGTATCTTATTATTAAAAAACTATTATGTTTCGGTTCCAAAATTTTTTGGCAGGTTTCAATTCTTGATGCGTTTATAAATATAAAAAATATACATTAGTTAATGAGAACAAGCCTCAAACGTACATAGATGACGAACTCAACAAATACATACTGTAGTCAAAACTGGTATGAAGTATTTATACATTCTTCGAGATATTATGAAAGATATAGGAAATTGCTATGAAATGGTTAATTTCAAAAGATTCTCCATATAAAAGACTACTAGTTTATGCCGATAGGAGCTTTTAGATTTACGCGCACAAATTTCCAGGCGCTTGGAAACGATTGAGAATCTCGTCGCCTTGTAAAAGGTCCCATGTTTAGAGAAGAAATTGACAAACGAAAAATTTGTTTTTCAAACTGAAATTGTAAACACAAATTGATAATGACCTGGAAATAATATATCTGAAATATTATGAGCCTCTGAAGCTCATATGTAGAGAAATTGATAAATTCATGAAAAAGTTGATTTTTTCCAAAACCATTTGACCTGTGGTCAGAAAAAGGAGTTTGCTATGAATTCTGTCGATCAAATTTGAAAACAAAGAATATTTTCAGAATCACCACATTTTTCTGCATATATAGCGTTAATAACAGCGAAATTAATGATTTCGAAAAATCTGAGGAAAACGGCCCGGACGGGTGCTTTTCTCTGGCATCGACTCATAAGTATAGTGTATTTTTTACATTACATAAGTATAGTGTAATTTTTTATACATTGTACAAAATGAGCGGGAAAATAATTTTTGGTCGGGATAATAGATGCTTGTAAAAACATGGAAATTTCTGAAGAAATAACACACTGAATAGCTTTTCCAAAAGCTAGTGAACAGTTGCTATACACTGAATTTTCCGCTTGGAATGACATCCACTGACCCAAAAAGTTCCCCGAAGTTTCTGGTGGTCAATAAAAGTTCATTAGCTTTCCTATGAAAAACGGTTTCACGCTTGGTTAGCCACTCAGCTCAGCAGAGCATGATGATAACTGTTGCCATATAAAGCCTGTATGTTGTTTCTGCAAACAAAAATTATCTGCAAAAATGTCTGATAATGAAACATCACTAGCCTCAACTCAACTCGGTTGACACCATAGTTTAACAGAGTAAAGCCTGGGGTGATGATGATTGATGTGCGTGTTAACACTGAATGTCTGATGTTTCATTATCAGAAGTTTTGGGCAAGATTTTTGCTCGCAAACACAACATACTGGCTTTAGTTAGTTTTGGTATAACCTGGCGCGGGCCTTTCAAATTCAAATCTGCTTTTGCCAATGACGGACGAGACAATTCCGAAAGAAAGGGGAACTCTCAGTTAGCATGCCTATTTACCTACACCTTGAGGAACAAATTCTACTTCTTGAAAAGGCCAAAGAGGGGAGAATTATCCGGTTCCCACCCCTTCTCGTCCGCTAATGGCTTTTGGCATAATACTTCTACCATAATAACACGTGAAAACGGCTTGTAAAAATCAAGGCACCCCGGACAAGCTATAGCACTCTAATGAATGATATAAATCGCATTTATTCATATATATATTTATAATACAATATTCAATTATACATTCGCGCTTGGTCACGAACGCAAGCTTGTCATTGAATCTACATTATCATATAAAGAATAAGGTGATGAATGAATATGTGATTCAAGTATTAATAGGAAATATAGTTCATATATTCAAGTTCAGATAGTTCTTATATTCAAGTTCAGATAGTTCATATATTCAAGTTCATTTAGGGAAAAATCATATGAAATTTATTTTGGAAACAAGTCAGCTCAAACCAAAACGGCGCGCGCGATTCCACATTTAGTCTCTTAATTAGCCATAAATAGTCATAAATAGTCGTAAATAGCCGTATATAGTCGTAAATAGTCATAAATAGCATATGAGTTCATCCACTTCTCCAGACACGGGTCAAATGATTCATAGTTTATCTTGGTTCAACTGCGAGATAATCCATTCTAAGAACATTCTAGAACTTTCTATCACGGACAGCATGTTTACAAACATGAAAGCGAATTCACATGAATGTTATACACGCATGGAGTAACCTTTTAATTACGAAAGTTATAGCATTCTCAATTGATTACGAAACTGAATTTGAATGCGCGCCATTTTTTTATTGGTGGTTTTTCAACGAGTTTTTCAAAGATTTTTTCAAAGTACTTTTGCAAACGAAAAAGCAGTTATCCTTGGATTCGCCTTTGAATGGATGGGAAAGCTGGCTGAGCTGCAATAATGACTGGCTTTCACATTTAACCTGTTTTCTTTTTCAATGGGGAATTCTAAATTTATAAAGTCATGATGAAATGAAATCGTGACATTTTAATATAGCTCCCTAATTGCATCTTGTAAGCTGAAACTGAAATTAATTTTTTTATCTGAATAGAATAGAGGTAAGTGGTTTTATAAACTATATATATTTATTTATTTACTACAATATATATTTTTATACACTAGATTAATCTGTAAGTACATAACAGTGTGCAATGGAACAACATTCGGCTTATTCAGCCAGCTTTTCCACTAAATGCATGTGTATTAGTTGCCTGGTTGTCTTAACGACCGGTTTCTGTTAGAAACGTCTGTTTTCAACCGGAACTTGACCTAGTCAGGCTTTGCATTACATACATCCGATCAGGCACTAGCGGACGAGAAGGGGAGGGAAAAGTGGAATTCCCCCCTCTTTGTGGGTTTTAAAAAGTAGAATTTGTTCCATAAGGTGTAGGTAAAATGACCTGAAAACCGTCTTTGGCAAAATTCCCCTCCCTTTGGTAATTTAGCTCGTCCGCCAATGCGATCAGGTACAGTTCGGTCATGGTTTCCTCTTACAAATTTCATAGTATAAATTGCGAAATATTTACCACATTCAAATAATTTAATTGCGCGGATTACAATGAATAAAAAAATCACAAAAAGTTTAGGTAAAAAAGCAGAGTCACAAACATATCAGTTTAAAATATTGTGATTTGAAACAGATATTAGCTGGCTGAACCAAGACAGCGAAATGAAACAAATTTGATGAATTACGTTAACTTCTATCAAACAATCGACGGAAATTA
>OZ038447.1:3568978-3605405 GCA_964036265.1 Daptonema setosum | reverse complement strand
TATTTCAGTAGCGCTGTGGGTCCAATCGAGACATTTCAAAACGTCCCGATTGGACCCCGAAACGGCTGTCCCGTTTGGACCCCGCGCGTCAAGGCAACATTAACGCTGACGGGGTCCAAACGTCCATTGTGTTATGAACAGCGGATAAACCAGATAAAGTAAAGCGTAGTTCTTTTATCAGGACTAATTTATCCCGCAAGCATTTTCCTTCGAAATACAATATGCACCACCCACTTTGGAAACTTAGTTTGTTGTGTTTTATAAAGTTTTGTTGGTTTGAAGTTTTTTAAATAAAATTAGCTTTTTCTCAAGTTACGGTAGTCCAAGCCACTTCATGTTCACACCGATGATAGAATAGACACTCGGCTACAATATGCACCCTCTTTAAAAACTTAGTTTCCCGTATTTCATATATTTTCGTTGGTTTGAAGTTTTTGCATAAAGTTAGCTTTTTCTCCAGTTACGGTAGTCCAAGCCACTTCATGTTCACACCGATGATAGAATAGACACTCGGCTACAATATGCACCATCTTTGAAAACTTAGTTTGCAGTATTTCATACAGTTTTGGGGGTTTGAAGTTTTTAAATAAAGTTAGCTGTTTCTCGAGTTACGGTAGTCCAAGCCACTTCGCGTTCACACCGATGATAGAATAGACATTCGGCTACAATATGCACCCTCTTTGAAAACTTAGTTTGCAGTATTTCATACAGTTTTGGTGGTTTGAAGTTTTTAACTAAAGTTAGCTTTTTTTCGAGTTACGGTAGTCCAAGCCACTTCATGTTCACATCGATGATAGAATGGACAATCGGCTACAATATGCACCCTCTTTGAAAACTTAGTTTGCAGTATTTCATACAGTTTTGGGGGTTTGAAGTTTTCAAATAAAGTTAGCTTTTTCTCGAGTTACGGTAGTCCAAACCACTTTATGTTCACACCGATGATAGAATAGATACTCGGCTAAAATATGCAGCCTCATTGAAAACTTAGTTTGCAGTATTTCATACATAAAAGCTAACTTTAATTAAAAACTTCAAACCACCAAAACTGTATGGAATACTGCCAACTAAGTTTCAAAAGAGGGTGCATATTGTAGCCGAGTGTCTATTCTATCATCGGTGTGAACATGAAGTGGCTTGGACTACCGTAACTCGAGAAAAAGCTAACTTTATGCAAAACTTCAAACCAACAAAAATATATGAAATACGGAAAACTAAGTTTTCAAAGAGGGTGCATATTGTAGCCGAGTGGCTATTCTATCATCGGTGTGAACATGAAGTGGCTTGGACTACCGTAACTTGAGAGAAAGCTAATTTTATTTAAAAACTTCAAACCAACAAACTTGTATAAAATACAACAAACTAAGTTTTCAAAGTGCATATTGTATTTCGAAGAAAAATGCTTGCGGGATAAATTAATCCTGATAAAAGAACTACGCTTTACTTTATCTGGTTCATCCGCTGTTCAATGTAGTTTATCGATGTAGATAGCTAAGTCGAGCCATTTATCTATATGTAGTTTGTCCAGAAAGTTCTTTGAATAGAATTGGTCTATTGTTAACATACTAGAAGGTACATCACTAATGAATAGCTTAATTAATATATATGTAGCTATATATCTCGTAGCTATTCACAAATGCACAACGGTAACCGCAATTGTTAGTGCCTCGGCTCAAATGCCATTAGCAGATTAATTTAAGTTTGCGCAAAAAAACAGCGAATATATATACATGTAATTCATGAATATGAAAAGTTTTATTCAATGTCACATAAGTCAACTACAATGACACCCTATAGAAGGGTGAAAGCGCAATTCAATATCCTAATTGATAACGAACATTATATAAAGGCCGAAAGCTGTCTTCGTTCTCACGCGAGCAGATACGCCTCTCGTCTGAGTTTGATTAAATGATAAAACAACTATAGCCTGTTCAGCGTTTCGTGTTACTCAATTTTCTCGTGTAACCCATTTCACGACCCAATCTGATTTGGAACAAATTCAGTTTGCAAGCAAAATGACATTTGGACAACATAGAATACAAACAGCTATGTGCCTATTTTATGGCAATTCGGGCTCAGTAGGTAACGGGTTCGTTTCATATCAATGACGATTAGTAACAAGATATGTATCATGAGCAAGCTATAACTTGAGCTACAGTATGATGACCCATGTAATCTGCTTGATGAACTTGCTGAATTTACTTGTAAACAAAGACTGCGGATAGTTTCAAAAATAAACAGTACGTCACTAACTCACTCACTCACTCACTCACTCACTCACTCACTCACTAACTCACTCACTCACTCACTCACTCACTCACTCACTCACTCACTCACTCACTCACTCACTCACTCACTCACTCACTCACTCACTCACTCACTCACTCACTCACTCACTCACTCACTCACTCACTCACTCACTCACTCACTCACTCACTCACTCACTCACTCACTCTCTCTCTCTCTCTCTCACTCACTCACTCACTCACTCACTCACTCACTCACTCACTCACTCACTCACTCACTCACTCACTCACTCACTCACTCACTCGCTCACTCACTCACTCACTCACTCACTCACTCACTCACTCACTCACTCACTCACTCACTCACTCACTCACTCACTCACTCACTCACTCACTCACTCACTCACTCACTAACTCACTCACTCACTCACTCACTCACTCACTCACTCACTCACTCACTCACTCACTCACTCACTTACTTACTCACTCACTCACTCACTCTCTCACTCACTCACTCTCTCACTCACTCACTCACTCACTCACTCACTCACTCACTCATTCACTCACTCACTCACTCACTCACTCACTCACTCACTCACTCACTCACTCACTCACTCACTCACTCACTCACTCACTCACTCACTCACTCACTCACTCACTCACTCACTAACTAACTCACTCACTCACTCACTCACTCACTCACTCACTCACTCACTCACTCACTCACTCACTCACTCACTCACTCACTCACTCACCTAATAACTCACTCACTCACTCACTCACTCATATACTCACTCACTCACTCATTCATTCACTCACGGATCAGCAAAATAATTATCCGTAATATTCTCATGTTATTCCCAGTCAGAGATGAGTCATCAATGCGACTCCTTATTATCCTTACAGGCTGCTTCTAGAAGAAGACAGTAAGTTGATTGAATGAGGATTATATTCTTTTTTCTCTTCGGTTCGTGTTCAGAAACCGCTCCAGGAAATGTTAACGCAAGCAATTATTAAAGGTTTGATGAGCGATACTATACACAGATACATACTAAGATTATAAATCAATGATTAATATAGCATCTATTGCTGATGATATCGAGGATATTGGTCAATGTATCTTGTTATCAAAAAACTATTATATTACTGTTTCAAAAAAATATTGGCATGTTTCAATTTTTGATACGTTTGTAATGTGAAAAAAAAACATTCGTTAGTTAATGAGAACAAGCCTCAAACGTACATAGATGACGAACTCAACAGATATATATATACTGTAGTCAAACTGATATGAAGTATTATACATTGTAAAAATGAGCGGGAAAATAATTGTTGGTCGGGATAATAGATGCTTGTAAAACATGGAAATTTCTGAAGAAATAACATACTCGAGGGTTTTACCAAAAACTAGTGAGCAGTTGCTATACTCCTAATTTTCCGCTTGGAATGACATCCACTGACCCAAAAAGTTCCCCGAAGTTTCTGGTGGCCAATAAAACTTCATTAGTTTTCATATGAAAAACGGGGGTTTCACGCGTGGTTAGCCACTCAGCAGAGCATGATGATAACTGTTGCCATATAAAGCCTGTATGTTGTTCCTGTAAACAAAAATACTGCCCAAAATGTCTGATAATGAAACATCACTAGCCTCAACTCAACTCGGTTGACACCATAGTTTAACAGAGTAAAGCATGGGGTGATGATGATTGATGTGCGTGTTAATACTGAATGTCTGATGTTTCATTATCACAAGTTTTGGGCAATAGTTTTGCTTGTAGAACCAACATACGGGCTTTAGTTCATTTTTGGTATAAATTTTTCCATAGTTTCTTGTTACTCTGAATAGTTTTGGCGCGGGCCTTTCAAATTCAAATCTGCTTTTGCCACTGACGGACGAGATAATTCCCAAAGAGAGAAGAATTCTCAGTTTTCATGCCTATTAAATACACCTTAAGGAACAAATACTGATTTTAAAAAATGCCAAAGAGGGGGAATTCTCCTTTTCCCACCCCTTCTCGTCGGCTAATGGCTTTTGGCATAATACTTTTCCCATAATAAAACGTGAAAACGGCTTGTGAAAATCAAGGCACCCCGGACAAGCTATATAACAGCTATAGCACTCTAATGAATGATATAAATCGCATTTATTCATGTATAATACAAAATTCAATTATACATTCGCGCTTGGTCACGAACGCAAGCTTGCCACTGAATAACTACATTTGTATATCATATAAAGAATGAGGTGATGAGTATGAGATTCAAGTAAAAATCTTTTTGAGATTCAAGTGAGAAAATGACACGTTAACTTGTCCAACACCGGGTAACACGCACTGAACATTTTAGCTGTTGGGATGAATTGAGTCGGACAGACGGCTAATAGCATCACCTTCTCTTACATTTGATGCAGCTAACGATTCAAAGTTGTAGTAGTTAACAGTAAAACTTTTCACTTGAATCCCGGGTAGCCCTTTATCATGTGAATTAAGGAAAAGTGCATACGAAACAACTTTTTTGGAAACAAATCAAGTCAGCTCGAACCAAAACGGCGCGCGCGTATCCAAATTTAGTCTCTTAATTAGCCATAAATAGTCATAAATAGTCGTGAATAGCCGTAGATAGCCATAAATAGCATATGAGTTCATCCACTCATCCGGTCACGGGTCAAATGATTCATAGTTTATGATAGTTTGATTGCGAGATAATCCATTCTAAGAATGTTCTAGAACTTTCTATCACAGACAGCATGTTTACAAACATGAAAGCGAATTCACATGAATGTTATACACGCATGGAGTAACCTTTTAATTACGAAAGTTATAGCATTCTCAATTGATTACGAAATTAAATTTGAATGCGCGCCATTTTTTTATTGGTGGTTTTTCAAAGATTTTTTCAAAATATTTCTGCAAACGAAAAAGCAGTCCTTGGATTTTCCAACTAATGGATAACGATTCCAATGAAGTTACGATAATGACGCGTTTTCACATTAAATCTGTTTTCTTTTTCAATGGGGAATTCTAAATTTATAGTCGTGATGAAATGAAATCGTGACATTTTAATATAGCTCGATCATTGTATCTTGTAAGCTGAAACTGAAAGTAGTTTTTTATCTGAATAGAGTAGAGGTACGTGATTTTACACTAGATTAATCTGTAAGTACATAACAGTGTTCAATAGAACAACATTCGTCGGCTTATTCAGTCAGCTTTTCCACTAAATGCATGTGTATCAGTTGCCTGGTTGTCTTAACGACCGGTTTCTGTTAGAAACGTCTGTTTTCAACCGGAACTCGACCTAGTCAGGCTTTGCATTACATACATCCGATCAGGCACTAGCGCACGAGAAGGGGAGGGAAAAGTGGAATTCCCCCCTCTTTGGCTGTTTTGAAAAATAGAATTTGTTCCCTAAGGTGTAGATAAAATTACCTGAAAACTGTCCATTCCCCCCTCTTTGGCAAAATTCCCCTCCCTTTGGTGTTTTAGCTCGTCCGCCAATGCGATCAGGTATAGTTCGGTCATGGTTTCCTCGCACAAACTTTATAGGATAAATTGCGAAATATTTACCACATTCAAATAATTTAATGGCGCGGATTACAATGAATAAAAAAATCACAAAATAGTTTAGGTAAAAATGCAGAGTCACAAACGGATCAGTTTAAAATATTGAGATATGAAACGGATATTAGCTGGCTGAACCAAGACAGCGAAATGAAACAAATTTAATGAAATACGTTAACTTCTATCAAACAATCGACGGAAATTAGCTGTTTCTACATTCGAACTTTACAGAATTCGCCATTGATTTTCTTTTATAGCCAGAACTAAAAATCTAGAGAGAATGAATTTTTACTGAACTCGTTCTGAAAGTATCGCATTCAGCTAAAAAAAACATCAAACGCACTGGGAAATAATCTTCAAAATCAGTCTAATGCTTTTTTAAATCTCTAAAAAGATAAAATATTAAAACATGATGTAGCTAAATTTACAGATAAATATAGAGGGTGTATATATGGGTCTTGCTTTTAACGAAACGTATTGTCTTACTTAAAACAAAGAGCCTGTGAATAACAAGTTCCTTGGTTTGACCCAAGTCTTTTATTTTGCTTCTCGCTCGTTATCATTGAAGATAAATACCCAATTAAAGCTTAATGAACTCGTGTTTCTGCGGCGTGAGTCATACAAACAGTATAGTAAATAATCTGGAAAACTTTATAGGCTTTAACTGAGAAGCTTGACAAGCTGGCATGCATAATCATCTTAAGTCCTATGGCTTCATCTACATACAATATGTAATATATTTATCCAATGCGAAATGAATTAAAGCTATAGCTTATCCAAGGTTTTGTGTCAGGGAGCATTCATGGTCTCAAAATTAAACACGCGAATCTTTTAGGCGTGCGCTCAAAAAGCATTCTATAAGGCATTTGGGCAACAAGCCAACAGTGCAACTAATTTACCGCGTTACTGTATGTATGTGGTAACGGCTTTATTAATATAACTCAATCATCACTCACTCACTCACTCACTCACTCACTCACTCACTCACTCACTCACTCACTCACTCACTCACTCACTCACTCACTCACTCACTCACTCACTCACTCACTCACTCACTCACTCACTCACTCACTCACTCACTCACCCACTCACTCACTCAATCACTCACTCACTCACTCACTCACGCACTCACTCACTCACTCACTCACTCACTCACTCACTCACTCACTCACTCACTCACTCACTCACTCACTCACTCACTCACTCACTCACTCACTCACTCACTCACTCACTCACTCACTCACTCACTCACTCACTCACTCACTCACTCACTCACTCACTCACTCACTCACTCACTCACTCACTCACTCAATCAATCAATCACTCACCCACTCACTCACTCTTTTGCTCACTCACTCACTGACTCACGGAAGTAAAAGTGTAAGTAAGACGAGGTACATACATAACCATCTTGTATTGTTAGGGCTATCAGAACAATGCTTCAAGCTTCTGTATGTATCCAAGGCCACATTCCGTACATATATATAAGTATTTGTTCCGTTTCTTTTTTTTGTATTTTCTTCGTCTTTTATAGCTTTCACGAAGGATTAGAACACTAAACTTGAATGTGGGATTTTCGCGGGAATTTGTCGATACCATTTATTGTGTTATTACGTACGCAGACATACAAACATAAAGTGGTTATGTATATTGAACGGTATACATGCACAATCCATGCAGAACGGGAGTATCACACTATGTATTCTGTGCTGTGCTTGCGAAAATCTTACTAGGGTTTGAAAAATGGCACGCTATCAAATTCTGTAAATTTTCATTCAAGTCTTCATTCAAACTCATAAGGAAGCGTCTTGACGAACAGAGCGAAACGCCACTGATAGAATAAAATAATTTTTAGGAAAAACTGTATAGCTTTATAATAACTAAATATTATTCTAATGAATTGAGATTGCATTTTGAAACTTATGAACAAAAGGCGGATTGGAAGCACGATCGATTCCAATATCAGTTGCGTGATCCAATTGGCCGCTGAAACAGTATAGGCTTCTTGCCATACACGATGAATCCCCAAACATTCAATGGCAAAAATATAATAATTTGGATTTTTTTCATATATTTTGAGTAAAATATATACAAGAAGTATTCGGATAATGTAAAACAGGCTCAGTATATTTTTACTTACGAATGAAATAAGTCCAATGGTCGTCAAGTTAGGTTTCGGAATCAGAAGATTTATTTCAGACGCGTTTTTTATGGTTGGTATTATGGCGATGATAGCCGAATACTTTTATATTTGTGAAAATTATTAATTTAATCTAGGAGAATAGTTGATTAGCTCCTATAAAAAAGTACGTCAGAAATAAATCTTCTGATTCCGAATTCTAACTAAAATGAGAATGCTAAGTAAATGAAAAGGCGCTGGCTACATAACTTAATAGGTCTATAAATATTGAAAGCAGTTTCGTATTGACGTACGTACTTTGTTTCTCAAATCATTAGGATGAACACGCTTTATATGATTATTATAATCATAAATGTAAACGAATCAACGTTATTAAACCATCGCATGTTACGCGCTGTGTAATTAGATTATTTCAAATGAATTTTCGTTGTTTATTATTTATTATTTATTTATGCAATTAATTTTCACTTCTACTAAATGAAGTCAATGATCGTTTGGCACGTAAAGAAATGATAAGTCTGGAATGGAAGAGTCTTAATAAGTTCCGAAAAGAGTCGACTTAAATTCAGTCCTAGAATCGATTGGGATGCTATACCTGAAGTTCAGTGCCTGGGTACGATTAGTTAAATGTTAAAGGTGCTTTAGAAGTGTGATGCATTCTTAACAAACTAGTAAGTACAAATTCAAACAGAACTGGTACAGTACATATGGACTGAACTTATTACATAAACTCACTCACTCACTCACTCATTACATGGTAATTGGTAGCCCAACTGACGTTATCTGACATCAATCATCAAAGTTCAATAATTTCAATCGAATCATATAACCCGCAAATATCCAACAATCATTAATATAATGATTTTTTGAAGTATTAAATAGATAAACACTGAGAAAAATGTACTATATTTAGTCCAACTAATTAGTCTGGCAGATATTTGTGTCGTACATAAATAAAAATCAGCGTGTCCGGGCAAATTTGTTTATGTTCGTCAATACTGTTATTTATCCTATCCTATTGATCATAATTAGCCCATATTAATAACACTAGTGGAAGACCCAGACTAGAAGATACGGTAAGGTACGGACGCATATTTCCAAAACCCAGAAACTTTCCTAGAATTTCTCCCATACACGAAAGTACGAAACTTTATGTTCGCTTACTGGGGTGGGTAATAACTGAAATACCACCGCTGCGCGGGCCTAACGCGCTTTTCCTCTCTCGGACAAGCCAGCCTTACGATAGGTAATCGGGGGTTAACGGACAGTAAAACTTCATATGGAATTAAAATTTTTGGTGACAGAAAATTTTGGCGTTTAGTAAAAATTCTAGAAAAATTTCCGGGTTTTTGTAATTTTGCGGTACGGATTACGGTACGGGAAACGTGAAATTCCTCCTACATACAGTATTTACAGGCAAGGCGTGAAAAATATTTCCTGAAATGTATGTAAGATGATCCAGAGCTGTCTTTTCATCTTCCTTTGTAGGCGTATCTCCTCCGCCAGTAACCTAATCCGTAATTTAACCACAGTCAACACATCAAATATAAAAAATTGATTTTAATATGTTAATGCTATAAAAAAGTCAATGCCGTACTTACGAAGTAAACATCCTATTTTACTTCAATGAAGGTATTACTGGCAAAAACTTGTTATACATACCGGTGAATCTCATATGATACTGTATAATTAAGCAGGGTTCACTTAAGCTAATCAACTACATATCTAAACACAGTCACGCACGCAAACTGACCATTATAGACTGACAGTTATTCAGAGTTTCTTGGTATCCAAGTGATTTTGTTTTGGTTGGTTGTCTTATTTGTAGGAAGACTTCGCCGGGACCCGATCACGAATAGTGCTTGCCATAGGCATAAGCATGTAATGGAATCAAATTACAAAGTCACCCCTTCGGATGTAGGATACACGGCATTTTCTTTAACGACCATCAGTCGACCACGAGGCCACCGTTCGCGAAGAAAAGTTAGCGCGAAGTTTTTTTCAATCAAATTTGGAACAAAATTTGACAATAAAATCTCACACCGGGCGGGGTAAAGCTAGTGTTTCAACTGATTCTGAGCCGTAACTATTTGCGTTCCAAGTTTTTAGACTTTTGTAAAGCTTAACTAATTCATGCTCGACAATAAGCAATGAAACCAGTTGATCATGCTTCTGTTTTAATCTGTCTGCAAGAAAAAATTTAAAACTAATCTCTAAAGTCTGGTCACAGTTTCTCGTTACTCCGAAATTTTTACCGTAAACCTTTTGGCGCGCATTCAAATTTCGGCGCGCGTTCAAATTTATTCGAAATTTTGAACTTTTCAGATTATATTTGTATAACACATTATCAAACATACCCAACTTATCAATCATTCAGTAAAAGATTTTCCAGAAAATAATTAGTAACAAGATACCCTGACCAAGCTTTAATGGTATCCTCGATAAGGAAATATATTGCGGTTTATTCGATGACGTACAGTACATAACCTTAGATTAGATCAGAGTGATTGGTTCAGGCGATTATCCATAATTACGCAAATTTTTCCTGGCTAATGATTTCATGTGAACTTTCCATTAGTGGAAAGGGAACGAGCAAATAAGATCATTTTCGTCTATCCATTGACGTCCTTCATCAGAAACATACTTCAAAATTGAAGACCGAAGCTGCGTTGTTAATACGATTATTTATATAATATATTATATGTTACGATTCAATTTTTTTTACAAGTTTCAGTTCCCTGAATCAACTTAGCTTGAAACATGTTCTTTGATTTTTTTGTGTTTTTTACAAAATATTCAATTTACAAGCGTTCATTATTCAATACTTCGTGACAACCATGAGACCAACTAGATTTCAACTGAATGAACCAAAAAATTTTACAACATAGTAAAATTAAATGAAGACCTTTTTACATCTCATAATCATCGAGAATTCTTGAAGGAAATAAAAAAAATGTTCAATTATATTTAAAAAAATGAATTAAAATATTAAATTAAAACAATGAAAATAATTAAAATTACACATAAACAACCAGCGACGTGCAATTGCGATGAGATCACATAGGTACCGAATCAATAATAGTGAAACCGGCCATGAAATGGAAACAACGAGTGAAAATGAAAATGAATGAAAACAGTGAAACATTTTAACGGTCTTTACTGAAAGGCAAACCGAATGAAAAACTACCACAATTTGAAACAAAACTAAAGATTATGATAATAAACCGGTATGAACAAACGCCAGTGTCAAAATCGACAATTTTCAATTCAAATTTGTACATCTACAACAGAATGAACAGCACATCCTTTTTATAAATCAAAGTTGCTATGTCAAATACAACCTGGAACTGTGAACTGAGGATAATCGATTAAAATTAAGAAAATTTCCGTAAGTGCCACTTCATCAGGCACACTATTTTGTGAAGTATGATTAATCCTTTATCTCCCACCCAACAATTAAAAAACATCTGATACGCTAGCAAAATTACTCTCATAACAAAAAATATAAAACAGCAATAATATAGGTGAAGACATCTAACATTAAGATAAACTCATTTTCTCTCGATATCAGATATCATCATCTTTATTTTTTATTGTGATATTAATTTAGTCATCATAGTTAGAGTGATTAGATTAAACATTTAAATAATGGTCACCATATCGTCCGAAATCATGACTGCGTTTTCATCCTGCATACGCTCCCAGGCGGCCTCGACCTCGATGGGCGTGAACTGCTGCGTTGGTGAGCATTCCGCCTGGAAACAAAACTATTATAAATATTTAGACATCAAACACGCGCCAAAAAAGATTTCAAAATCAATCGTGAATGTTTGGGAGCCACAGATAAATTCAACCGACCTAACCTTACCCGTCATTGATTAGCAAATGGGCACTAAACTTTTCAGAGCCCAAATGAACTCTTAAAAACTTTGGTGGACCCGATATTTGTATATAATATTCGGCAACTTTTTTTTCAAAATTTCTAGTTTTCAGGTGTAGCAAACAAAATCGAACTGGTACGAACCTGCACCAATCGTGTGACTTCGTCCAACGGGTGCTGATCGGCGGCCGGCATCTTATCGATAACCGTGCGCACGTGACGACGGAACACTTTGAACCTGGAAACACCAACTGATTTATTCCACTAAACTAAAATTCTGAGTTTTTATCTGTTCTAAATCAAGTGTCAAAACAACAAAAAACAGTCAAAACATCAAAAACAACAACATTACAACAACAACAACAGCCACAACAACATCAACAAAAGCAGCAGCCACAACAACAACAAAAACAACAGCAACAACAACAAGAGTCCAAACATCATCAACAACAACAACAACAACAACAACAACAACAACAGCTGCAACAACAACAACGACAACAAAAATATGAACAACAACATGAGCAACAACAAGTGCCACAACATCAACAACAACAACAGCAACAACAGCCACTACATAAACAACAGCAGCTGCATCAACAGCAACAACATTACAACAACAACAGCTGCAACCACAACATCAACAACAGCAGCTGCAGCAACAACAACATTACAACAATAACAACAGCAACAAAACAACAACAACAAAAACGAACCTATCAACCGAGATAACGACGGGTTCATTAACGAGTCCACTGGCACTCCGACGGGCCTTTTTCAACGCGGGCGGGTCCTCCTCCTCGGCAGAATCAGCTGCAGCCGCCTCAACGTCTTCCGGACTGTCGCGACCACGACTGTAATTATTTTATTATAAAAAAACTATTAAACGAAAATACTTGGCTGGTATATAGCATATCTAGGGTTCCTTACTATCCTTTGTTAGTTTTTGGCGCGCATTTAAATTATGAGAAAACACGATTTTTTCCAAGTGACCAGAGGTGGGCCGCAGGGGGGGGGGGTAGGGGGGGTTTACCCCCCCCCACTTTTCAGGGTCGGCGGGTAGCCTACCCCTCCCCCCTAGACAAAAATTTAGGTCGCCTACCCCCTCCCCCCCCCCTACTCGAAATTTTTGAGAAAATCGGCCTCAAAACCTCGATTTTGAGGCTCATTTTTCAAAATTTTCTGGCTGTAAGAATTTTTTTTCGAAGAAACACGTTTTCTGGGTTAATTTTCTTGGTTAAAACCTGAAAAAAACGGTATATGTGATGTTTATACCATATAATAGAAGATTTTTTAGCAAAAACAAGCAAAAAACAAGCGTTTTATGCGAAAAAATTTTTTTTCTACCCCCCCCCCCCCTACCCGACCTTACCCCCCCCCACTTTTCGGACAGGTCGGGTAAAATGGGATTTTCTGTCGGCTACCCCCCCCACCCCCTGCAAAGTGCCAAAAAACCCGGCCCACCCCTGCAAGTGACACTTGAACAACATGAGAAACTGGCGCTAAATTCATCGTGCATGTGACCAATGGGTTCATTTCAACAATTTATGATAACAAGATACTTTGAACAAGATATATACAGGGTGGCTGTAAAGTAACGACGCGTTTTTCGGCCGCCCATTTCTCAAAAAATTATACTGTGTGATCAGTGTTTTTATAGTCAAACTAGCGTAAAAACACCTGAAAAATCGAATTATGTGTCCAGATTTGACGTATTATAATGTATTTGTTGGCCTTTTGTGGAATTTCTGTCAAAAAGCAGTATTTTTTTACTTCTTGGTTCTTAGACGGAATTTTATTCCAAAATATAAAGCGTTATAGGATTTTAAATGTTTACACACATATTTAATAATGATTTTTAAAAAATCTCATCGCCAAATAACACTATTAGTGTTATCTAATGGTGAAAATTAAGCCAGCTTTCACATATCACTTTTTACATCAAAATCTTATTTCTGCATTTTTCACCAATTATCATGCTTTTTTACCCTTAATGGTGTCTTATGACATCAGATTTGTGTTATAGGAGTTATGGAAGTATGATAATCATACTTAGGACCTGAATCTTTGATTTTCGAAATTTTGGAATTTTATCAAATTTCGCATTTTTTCTTCATTTATTGAGACTTTTTGGTAGTGAAGTACTATGAATTCTAATTCTTTCATAAATTCTTTAACACAAAACTCAACTTACCATTTGTTTATATCATTATGAATCCTGGTTGGAACCAATTGATACTTAATTCGTATAACTATGGTCAGTTTTCATGGAATTTCGGTCAGTTTTGTTGAAAAATGATGAAATTTCCGTTAATTTTCAGAAAAAAATTAATTTGAGCAGTCTTACACTAAAATGAACATCATAATCTGAAATTTCAGGTATGAAGTAGTTTACAGAAATAGACGGTCGGAAAACGCGTCGTTACTTTACAGCCACCCTGTATAGTGTGCTTCAGACACTGGGGGACGACGAGAAGGGGAGGGAAAAGTGGAATTTCAAAAAGTTTTATTTGTTCCTTCAGGTGTAGGTAAAATGGTCTGAAAACTCTAAAAGTTTTATTTGTTCCTTCAGGTGTAGGTAAAATGGTCTGAAAACTCTTTGTCAAAGTCCCCTCTTTAAAAAGATTCCCCTCAGCTCGTCCGCCAGAGGCTTCAGACAGAAATGCCTCGAGTTTTACTGCTTCCACTTCAATCTTCAATTCAGTATCAGCCTATGCAATGTTCTTTGAATGGAACGGCGAAAATACTCTAGCCATCATGATTTGATTGTCATTTGTAAAGACCGATATTTCACTACATTCGTGAATCGGTATCCAACTTGCTATTGAGGTATAGTAGAATATAATAAATGATAAAACTTGATTTTGATACCCACCGTTTAGTGGCTCTCTGAGCACGCGCCTCGGCTCTCTGCTCCTCAGTCTGTTCCTGGTCAGCCACGGTCTCTTCAGTCTCCTCCTCATCCTCTTCCTGCTCACCATCCGATCCACCCTTCCTCGCCTTGGCACGCTCTTCAGCAATCTTGCGCTCACGGGGTTTCTGAAATTAGAAAACGTGGATTTCAATTACCAGTGTTTCACAATAATCAAGAACAATATACTATGATAAGATAATTTCATAACGAAACTGTCCGACCTCTTTGAAGCAGGCAAAGTGCAGCAGCTCGAACGCCTTTTCCGCGTCGGCCACAGCCACCTTTTTGGACAGACGCGATTTGGCGATGGCCGTCGATAGACGAATCAGCGTCTCCAGTTGACGTGCTGTTACCGGCATTGTCTGGAAGGAAAATTTCAATTTAGTTTCAACTTTCAATGTCTGTGAAGATCTCAAGCCCACGATCAGTGATGCATCGTTAAAAATTCTCAGTTGCCCACCCTTCATAAGTTCCAACACGTCAGCGCATATGTAATTCCCAACCCCCGTCCTAATAATGAACGCTGAGAATATTTTTCCATCATATTCAAAATTAAATTCGGGTAAAATTTAATAAAAATTCCCACTAATATTGAATAATAAGTAGGAAAATGAATTTGAATGCCCACCGTTTAGTCAGTCCTCTCAAAACATACAATGAGATTGGTAAAACACTCGTATCCTTGGTTATCAAACACCCGCCGTAACAATATTTTGGACAACCGTGAAAAATGGCGCGCATTTGAATATAAGTTCCTAATCAATAGAAAATGCTACACGACCAACTCGTTCGCGATCAGTTTTGCGTTCGTCGTCACTCCTGAGCATGCAATACTTCTCCGAGATGTAGTTGGCGGCGGCATCCGTCAGCTGCGGTTTCGTGGAGCGCGCCACCTGCACGTACGTACGCACAAACTTCATCGTCAGAATCTTCTCCCTGGAAATAGAGAGAACGGATGATGATGATGGAAAATACCTGTGGTTTTGTTTCGTACGCGCCGTTTTAGCAAGATTCAGGTACTCCATGGTCTGGATCAAAACAGATACCTTATGACCAATGCTGATAAGCCAGCCGCTTAAACTGAAGTTTAGCGACTTGATCACTTCTGCTGATTCGTTATTCAAAGTGTTGTTGTTGGAATACTCGTCCAAGTAATTTCTTCTCTTCCATGCCTATGCGCAGAGGCGGGCCGCTGGGGAGGGGGGGGGTTACCCCCCACTTTTCAGGGTCGGTGGGTAGCACCCCCCCCTAGACAAAAATTTAGGTCGCCTACCCCCTCCCCCCCCTACTCGAAATTTTTGAGAAAATTGATTTTGAGGCTCATTTTTCCAAAAAATTTCGGCTGTGAGAATTTTTTTTCGAACAAACACGATTTCTGGGTCAATTTTCTTGGTTAAAACCTGAAAAAACCGGTACATGTGATGTTTATACCTTATAATAGAAGATTTTTTAGCAAAAACAAGCAAAAAACAAGGTTTTTTTGCGAAAAAAAAATTTTCTACCCCCCTACCCGACCTTACCCTCCTCCCACTTCCCGGGGTGGGGGTAAACTGAGATTTCAAAATTCTACCCCCCCCCCCACCCCCTGCAAAACGCCAAAAAACCCGGCCCACCTGCCTATGCGCATTGCGTTCAGCTTCAGTTATGGGAAAAGAAAAACAAATTACCCCGGAAAAACATGATCACCGAAGTGGACCACAATACTTCATCTGCGGCTTCTTTCCAACCCAAAACATAAACATTTCAACGCGTTTTTAAACTGAAGTATTCGATGTTCTCAACTAGAAAAGTTGCTGGTGAAGTTGAATGAATAGCAACAGACTACCAACGAATGTGTTTGTGCTTTGGTCATCCACGCCCGATTCTTCTCCCAGATGTCCGTATCATCATCCTCCTCGTAGTCATCCAATCGCAGCGTCGTCAGCGACTCGATTCGAGAACCTACACAATCGGGAAGCATAAAAATTTTACACTAAGAAAATATGAATGAAATCAGATCTAGCCGCGGCCTCATGTTCTTTACTTTTTATTTGACACCATAAAACAATCATATTAGAATAATTACTACGAATTCACATGGAATCTAGCTTTATGGCTTATCAGCTTTAGATGAACTATTAGTAGTTATTTATTACCGAAGCCGAAGAAACTTAACCGCATGTTTCTTACTTCAGAACGGACCATCCAAATAAACCAATCCAACTCATAAAACGTTGAAATTTCCCTGTTCAGATAACAGAATTTACTACATAGAACTTACTGAATTGGCGCCAAATCAAATTTGGTCGGTTCAAAGTACAAATAAATTTTACCGATTTGGCGCGAATATGAAATTGGCCGTTTTCTCGGCTTGCACCATTCAAATCCAGTTTCTATTCCCTTTTAAGGTAATATAGAGGGCATCAAAAATAACTAACAAGTTAGTCGTGAATTAATGTGCAGAATGAAAATAATGAGCAACAAAAAGAATTAAATTACATTATGAAAGGAAAGAAACGCATAACGAAACGAACCCATCTGCAGGACGGCACCATCATTCTCGCCCTGGCCCCGGTACCTGTGAATCTGGAGCACGTGCTCGGCAATGGCCGAGTCGCGCGCCGGCTCGTGCTCATCCAACAGCACGAACAGCAGATCGAAACGGGACAACAACGAGTCCTGCATCGAGATGTTCTCCATCGGCGTCTTGTAGAGATCGTACTGCAAATGAGTTGGAATTTTAATAGTTTGATTTAAGTGAAATTATTTTTTTTTCATTTGAGCATAATGTTAAAAAAGCAAAAAATATGTGACTTTTACGCCTCCGTCTTACCGGAGATGAAACGAAACTTATTTATCTTTCGCATAAAAAAATATAAACGCGTATCCATAATAATAAAAAAACAAGTCGTTTCAGTTTCTGTACCGTACAGTTTCTGCGTCGTGTGAAATTATTACTAACTACTTAGGCACGGTTGCAACCAAGTTTTGAAACCGCATAAAACGAAACCACACGGCTGTACCTACCCGTCCGAAAATGGGATTAGCGGCGGCCAACACCGAGCAGCGAGCATTGAGCTTGGCATGGATACCGGCCTTGGCGATGGTGACACGACCCTGTTCCATGACTTCGTGGATGGCCGTACGATCGATGTCCGACATCTGAAATCATACAGGGTTCTTAATGTCCAGAAAAAAATACGGGATGATAGGCGAATGACTCGAAGCCGAAACTGACATAAGTGATTTAATGGTTGGCTTCCGAATGAATCGTTTCTACAAAATTTACTTTAATCAAAAAAGTCGTTTTAACTCAATAACAAATTGAAAAGGTTATACTTCACTCTTTACTTACTGCATTCCCATGCTTACATTGAAAATAACACAAACGTTTACATGGTGCTTCTAAATGTGCTGAAATGTGTTCATGTTCATGTTTTTAGAATTTATGCAATTACATGATGTCCTGAGAACAGCTGAAAACCGTAACTTAACTTTTCCAGTTATCAGATCCTTAGACGTTGTTCACCTAATAAAAACCGATGGGGAATTTATTTTCGAAATTGACCAAAACTTAGTAGACCAAAAACCCACCTTATCAAACTCATCGATGCAGACAATGCCACGATCGCCTAGAACCATGGCGCCGGCCTCGAGTCGACGTTCGCCCGACTCAGGATCCGAGGTAACGGCCGCCGTCAGACCAACGCCGGTGGTGCCGCGACCCGTCGTATTGATGGCACGTGGTGCCGTGTGCAGCACATATCTGAAGCACAGTTTGGTAAATAAAAATAACCAGATTTTTTTCTCAAGGAAGGAATTTTTTTCCCAAAACGCACACCCAACCCAAAATAACTTTTTCATGTAATAAAAACTTTGGTTGTACACCCCAATACCAAATGTAAAACAGTTCAAGCAGTCAAGTAAGACAGAAATTGATCACGCAGCTCATGTGTACCTAAAAATTTCCATGATTTCACCAAAAAATGCCGGTGAAGGTCAATCAAATCAGTGTTTGGCTTTATAACAATATTACAATATATTCGTAGATGCACCATTGCCTTAGTCTAGTCTAGTCCTTAGGGCACCAGCCTCGGAAACTTATGGTCCTAGGGTCGAAGCCTGACTTTGGATCACTGGCAAACGAGTAATGCTCGAAAGGGAGAGAAAATTCTTCAAAGAGTGAGGAATCAGCAGTTTTAAGGGATTTTACCCCCATTTTCATGGTACAAAACTAATTTTTTTGAAACCACTAAAGATAGGACAATTCTACTTTTCCCACCCCTTTTCGTCAGCTAGTGCTTGAAATCCTGGGGTTTCTGCCATTGCCCGTCGTCGTCAGTCTAGTCAACGTCTCTGGCCACTACGAAAAAAACATTCTGATATGGTACTAGTGTGCCATGCTGGCCAATACCACTATACCAATAGCAGGTAATATTAATATCTTCATATTCGTATAAATATAGTCGTTCTTCTTATTCTTGTCCAACGCCTTGCAGGGACAAAACTCTGTGATGTTTCAACTTGAAAGTCAAACACGACGAACAGAAAGCGCGCGAATTCAAAAATATTATACGGTGGTGCTATGAAGAATAACCGGAACGTTTCTTGCTTGTCATAGCATATTTTCGCGCTAAAAAATAATGCAGTAGATTAGACTGCGAAGCCAACAAAATATATATAAAAAATAAAATTGTTGATGACATTTCGAATTCTCCGAATTCCTTATTTTATTTTTGAATTTCGCGCGCTGCCTGTTCGTCGTGTTTGACCTTAAATTTGAAACATCACAGAGAGAATTTTGGCATGCTGGAGTAGACAAGTATTTCAAGAACGACTATACCATGAAAGACAAAAACAAAACATGTACTGCGCCATCGCACTAGACTAGACCGGCAGCTAAGGTTAGAACCACACCACCCACTGGCGGACGAGCCAAACATCCAAAGGGAGGGGAATTTCGTCAATCGTCAAAGAGGGGGAATTGGCAGTTTTCAGCTAATTTTACCTACACCTTAAAGAACAAGTTCTACTTCTCAAAACTGCCAAAGAGGGGAATTCCACTTTTCCCGTCCCTTCTCGTCCGCTAGTGGAACCACCGAATCATCCGACTAACCTGAGCAGTTGACTCTTGGCCACCGATGGATCTCCGATCAGCAGCAGATTGATATCGCCTCTGAGTCGGGTGCCATTGGCTAGTATCTTCTCACTGCCACCCAGCAGCTGACACAGTATGGCCTTCTTCACCCACTCGTGGCCGTGAATCGACGGCGCCAGCGATCGAGCCAAAATGTCGAATACGTTCTGCAAAAATTTGAACTTCAATTCATGGTGATTCTTTCGAATACAGTCTGCAAAATGTTGAACTTGACCTCGTGTTTACTCTCAAAAGCCCGAGTAACTTTCGTTTAAGACAAGTTCATCAGAGCAGCGGCAATGTTGTCACCAAATTCACAAAAATTAAATTCCGAGGTTTTACATAGAATAAACCATGTGATAACCGCGTACGGCATAGCTGATCGGTGATCCACTCAGTTTGAAAATCCACATCCACATTTATGAATGATTTAAATTGACAACATAAAAAATTATCTAATCAGCGAAAACGTCACCCAGGCCATTCCCATTGAATTTACTTGGACGATAATCATGTACAGGTACATTAAACTTCAAAGTCCTTGAACCCTGAGGAATTCGATAACTGAATTGAATTAAAATTAAGGAAAAATATTAACCGATTTCTTGGACATGCTTCTGATCTGCTGAATGATGTGCTTGTTGACGGTGGGTGAAGAGGTCTCTTTGCTCATCAGCTGGATATTGTTGGCAATCATAATCGTTCTGTGCAACAAAAGATAGGTTATGAGGAATTCTTGAATTATTCCATTTTGGGTACAGTCTTAAAGCATTTGAAGAACAAGAAAACGCACCAAAGAAAACGTAGCTATAACTAGTCCTAATGATAGTTCGGCAACCAGAACTTGACGCATAGGCATAACCAACCTAAGCTATCGATTATTCTATTCTCGACTCTTTTGTACCATTCCAGACAATTTGCACCTAATTTTGATTATCAGTTATCTCATTTTCGTTTAAAAAACTATGCTTGAAGATGAAGAACATACAACAGATACAGAAGTATAGCATGAAAGAGTTTACCCAGTAACGTACTTGAATGTACCGGTGGTATAGGCACCCTGTTTGTTGGGTAGACATCTGAACAGCGCGATCACACGCACGCGATCACCCGGTTTACATCTGCAAAATAAAGGGGCATTTTGTTTTTTTTTTTGTCGAGAGGTTTACTTCCAATTCAGCATGTTATGGTCGAAATGGTGCTCAATTTTTTCTTGTTTTTACATAACTCTGACACCATCTGTTTCACACACTCTCAATTCTCAATTCATAAAATGCATATGCATATATATATACCCATGACACTTATACTGACCACGAATAAAACTAAACTAAACTAACCTCATAATTCGATGAAGAAATTTGTTACATGCAAAATCGGTCAGACCTGTCAGCCAGATCGTTATCGGCGACCACATCGACCGATCGGGGCAGTTGGCCAGCGGGCGCCGTCTCCGGCAACTCCTGCATCGAAAACGTCTGGTGGTCCTTGTACACCGACAGACCGAATTCTGTCTCCAGCGGGTTCTTGTTTTCGTCCTGAAAAAAAGAACTACTATTATAAAGTCGAAGGTTGGGTTTACGTTTACTGCAACATAGCTATTATATAATGCTATTACTTTGTCTTGCTTACTATAAACAGTGTTAGATAAGAAGTCTCGATTACACAATCGTTAAGTCAATGAGCCGAATCAAGCCCAACTTCCAGTCTAGGTCATAATTACTTTCATAGTTATAACTTCCGATATATGATAACGTTGAACACAAACGGCCAACGGCCAAACACTGAGCACACCAAAACTCGAGAGAATGCAAGACTGAATGAATATGTAAAATGTAAGTTGATATATAAGTGCACAAGCTGACCCAAGTATGTGTCACTTGTGCGGATCAAAGTGGTCGACTTTCCAGACAACCAACTAGGTCACAGCACTAGCCGAATAACGCACACTCACTACAATGCAACATGTCTATGTTTAGCACACGTGCAGTAGCGGTAGAGCAGATAAATATAGAAATAACATAATGTTACATAAGAATGAAACATTGAATTGAGTATGAGACAGCTCCGACTATGGTATGGAGACCAATAGTCGTCTTCTCCCTCCGACCGGAAACATAATAAAGAACAATTGATAAAAGATAATAAGTAAATAATTAAGATAAATAACGAATAAATACGGATAATATCAGTTAATTAAGCAATGCAATGAATAGGTTAAAATCATGAATCAGGTAAAATCACAATCACCGTTTTTATCCATAAAGCACTCTGAAAAGCTGCAAAAGAGAGATTAACAAGGTATAAGTAAACTATCTGAGATTTACAATATTCTATCTAGAATAATAAACCAGTCTGCTAGTGATGACGACGCCAATTCCTGCCAACGCCTGCCATATGCCAACGACCACGATACGACGACGTAAGGGCTCGAACGCATGACGGCACGACCAGTGAAGACCATATCGATTTGAAACGAACGGCGGCAGCCAGTTGAATCGCATTCAACTCCTCTCCCTCCTCAACGACGGCACAAAAACGCGAACGCAAAAACGACGATGACGAATACGCGAACGCAACAACGACGATGACGAATACGCGAACGCAACAACGACGATGACGCTCCAATCCACGATGAAAAAGTGACGACGAAATAATAAAATTCTCTCCGGTTCAATTTCAGCTAGCAAAAATCCATTGATACCGGCAAAAATAACGCAAAACTGTCCTCAACCTAAAACGTTGCTGAGGTTGTACGAAAACTTACAGACTCAGCCTAAAACATTTACTGAGCTGCCCGAAAATTCACAGATTCAGTCTAAAATGATCACCGAATCGTTCAAAACATCAGACTCAGTCTAAAATCGATACTGAGTTTTTCCAACCGACAAAACTTCGGTTAAAACGACATCATAAATGAAATAAAAACCCATAAAACAACTGCCAGTGCCATCCGTTTTAGGTTGAAGGTCAACATAGTCGTATCGTTATAGCGTACCTCACACAATTAACAGACCAGGTGTAGGCATAAAGCATCTCATCCCAAAGCCAACTGTGGAATAATTAATAAAATTGTGAGTAAAATATAGAAAAGGCTACCGCATGCCAACACTAGAACAGCTTCTGCACCAGTTTTCGCGACACAACAAACACTTTGGATACGGCCGCTTTCATTCTACCGTACATCTGACTCAAACGGTGACCCGTTTTGACGATGATGCCTTTAACATCACGTTCAGACTCGAGCTTCAATTTCATCTGACCATGTTCCATCTGATTGAGCACCAGCTTGATCACCGGATCACTGACTTTCGCACCCCGACTGAACTTATTAACTAGCAGCTGTTGAACGTTGGGCAGCATTAGTTTCAGCTGGCTGTATTGTTCACTTGGTACCGGCAACCATTTATTCATGCACTGACCTGTTGCCAATTCGCCATTACTCATTTCAGAACTCTCCACCACATTTTCGGTTGCTGGCTTGACTTCTTCATCATGTTCTGTGCTCACCGAAATGACAACGTCCTTATTTTCAGGTTTTTCTGCAACCACCAATGGTACCCGCACTTCTAGCACATCATCTTCAGCCGGTATCACTGATGCCATCAAACTACGGCCTGTACAAGACAACAGCTGTATCCCTTGTCCTTGCATTGCCTTAGTGCCAACCAACAGCGGGGTATTGGACTCTGTCGCCACATGACATTCAATAACTGTCATTTTTCCATCTATTTTCAGTTCAACGGTGCATACACCAGCGCATACTACTGTAGTCATGTTGACAGCAACCAACGGTGTCTTGCATGGCTGTATCTTCACTCCCAGCTGAGCCGCGAAGTTCTGTGAAATCAGGTTCATCTGCGCACCCGTGTCAAACAACACATGTTTCAGTCCAACTGGTTGACCGTTGACTCTAATCGGGCAATCCTCTTCTTGTTGAGCTTCAGCGTTGAATGATTGAATCGGAACGCTCACTGCTCTCACCGTCGCTTCTTTTTTTCCAAACTCGTTCTCCTTTTCAATGCCATCGTTCATCAACATCTTATGCACCTTGGCACTCAACATACCATATCTAAACTCATCGCGGTGTTTTAGTTGTGCCAACTCATCTTTCAGAGCTTGCAGTTTAGCTGACACTGTCTCCACATCTTCAACAGGTTTTGCAACACTCACTGCTCTGACTGTTTGATGCCCAAACGACTGCGGTGGACGCTCACCAGCCATCTGTCCCTGGTCTTCGTTACTGCAACTGCTTTGCAAGTGTCCCACTTCACCACATTTGAAACATTCTCGGCCACCCGATAAGCGCTGTTTCTGTTGATAGTCTTGGACCGGTTGACGGAGGCCGCTCCACTGTACCTGGTTAACCCGCTGTTGTTGGTTACTGTTTTGCTGTCGATTCCAACTGTGCCCTGGAGGTGGTTGCTGGGTGTTAACTTGATACGGCACCTGTCTCATGCTACTGTTTGCAGGCGGCTGATAGGTTTGCCGTTGATTAACACCTTGCTGTTGTGTGTGCTCATACTTGACCGCTCCTCCACGTTTCTGCTCACGACCCCGTTCCCACTGCTCAGTTCCAGCTCCTAGCTGACTCACACGTTTCACAGCCTGACTCTCTCTATTAGCTACTTTCTCCCGGCAGTACTCGTAGTCCTCAATGCCTCGAACGATGGCCTCAAACGGAGTCCGTTTAATCTCCGCCTCGTAGGTAGCTTTCTCTCGGTCACGAGCTGACTGTAATCCAGAAATCAATTGACCTGTCATGTACTGTTCAAAATACGGGTTGTAGTCATCGATCGGACACAATCGTTTCAGAGCAAACGCGAACTCCCGTACCGACTCCCCCGGCTTTTGTACTCGACTATGAAAACGATCGGCCATTTTGTTGTCTCGTCCGTAACGGCTACCATACTTCTCAGACAAGTACTCCAGTGCTGATAACCACGTCGGCCTGTCGTTGTCTTCCCTGAACTGACGTTTCGCGTTACCCTTAAGACATGTAATCAAGTGTCTCAATTTTTCTTCATCACTGAGACAGGTGTCCTCCAGCCTCGCACGCAGATCCTCAAACCAGTATTTGAACTCAGCTTTGTCCTCTCCCGAAAACTGATCGTACTTCTTCATTGCCAGCACTTGTTGTTCGTTGTACTTCTGCATCATGGTCATCTGTTTCTCGCTGGCTCTCTGCCAAACATTCATCATTCTCCCCATGGTCTCTTGCCAGCCCTCTTTCTCTTCAGTCCCCGTCGTCCCACCGTGAGCCTCCTGTCTATCACGTACTCCAACATTCGCAACTTCGCCAGCCCACTGTACTTGATGATTACTCTTGACTTTCTTGTTTTCAGCCTCATCGCACTCGTCTCGCTGTGCATAATACTTCTGATGACCCTCACGCTCAACATGCTGCTGCTGTTGCCGTTGCTGCTGTGCATCTTCATGCTTCTGTACATACATCGTATCATGACTCATTTGTGATGGCTGTCCTAACGGTCTATCACAAATGCGTAAATTGTCGATTTGTGATAGAAAACCCATTTGTGATGGCACCTCGCGATCCGCCCACGTTTGCTGCATGTCTCGCTGAAGCTTCTCACCGCTCACATGACGCTGTTGTTGTTGCTCACAGTGAGCCTTCAAGTCATACCTCGATGGTCCACTCATTTGTGATCGCTGATTGACAGGTTTATCATCAATGAGTAACTTGTCACTTTGTGTTAAGCGCCCCGTTGGTGCTGGCTGACTGACCGGTCTATCACAAATGAGTTCGTTGACCCTTTGTGATACGCCTCCCCTTTGTGATGGCTGACGGACCGGACTGTCACAAATGAATACGTTGTTACTTTGTGATAAGCCTCCCATTTGTGATGGCTGACGGACCGGACTATCACAAATGAATACGTTGTCACTTTGTGTTAAGCCTCCCATTTGTGATCGCTGTACCTGTCGTCGTTGTTGTTGTTGTTGCTGTCCACTCTCGGGGTTTGGCTCCCTCATCAACGCCGTACTCCTTTGTGATGGCTGTCCAAAGGGTTCATCCCAAATGAACTCGTCGTCACTTTGTGATAGACGACCCTTTTGTGCTGGCTTTTTGACAGGTTTATCACAAATGGCTACCGTGTCCCTTTGTGATAGGGGACCCATTTGTGATGGCTGGTTGACAGGTCCATTACCCCAGAAGACGTCGTCACTTTGTGATAGATACCCCATTTGTGATGGATGCAGCTGTTGATGTTGACGAGTTGATATGCAAGCACTCTCTTCCGGATGAAGATGGTTGCTCAACTTTTGTTGTTGTTGCACCTGATGAGTTGATATGCAAGCACTCTCTTCCGGATGAAGATGGTTGCTCAACTTTTGTTGTTGTTGCACCTGACGAGTTGATATGCAAGCACTCTCTTCCGGATGAAGATGGTTGCTCAACTTTTGTTGTTGTTGCACCTGACGAGTTGATATGCAAGCACTCTCTTCCGGATGAAGATGGTTGCTCAACTTTTGTTGTTGTTGCACCTGACGAGTTGATATGCAAGCACTCTCTTCCGGATGAAGATGGTTGCTCAACTTTTGTTGTTGTTGCACCTGACGAGTTGATATGCAAGCACTCTCTTCCGAATGAAGATGGTTGCTCAACTTTTGGTGTTGTTGCACCTGACGAGTTGATATGCAAGCACTCTCTTCCGGATGAAGATGGTTGCTCAACTTTTGTTGTTGTTGCACCTGATGAGTTGATATGCAAGCACTCTCTTCCGGATGAAGATGGTTGCTCAACTTTTGTTGTTGTTGCACCTGATGAGTTGATATGCAAGCACTCTCTTCCGGATGAAGATGGTTGCTCAACTTTTGTTGTTGTTGCACCTGATGAGTTGATATGCAAGCACTCTCTTCCGGATGAAGATGGTTGCTCAACTTTTGTTGTTGTTGCACCTGATGAGTTGATATGCAAGCACTCTCTTCCGGATGAAGATGGTTGCTCAACTTTAGTTGTTGTTGCACCTGATGAGTTGATATGCAAGCACTCTCTTCCGGATGAAGATGGTTGCTCAACTTTTGTTGTTGTTGCACCTGATGAGTTGATATGCAAGCACTCTCTTCCGGATGAAGATGGTTGCTCAACTTTAGTTGTTGTTGCACCTGATGAGTTGATATGCAAGCACTCTCTTCCGGATGAAGATGGTTGCTCAACTTTTGTTGTTGTTGTACAGCATGAGCCAAGCGCGCCTTGACTTGTTTCACATCCACCTTCTCTGTACTCTTCACCGAAAAGGCCCATGGGATCGTGTTCACCTGCTCAAAAATGATTTCGGACGCACGCAACAACCATTCAATTCTATCAGCATTATTGTTGGAGACAATTCTCTTAGGCAGAGTTACATGCAGAATAGGCTGATGAACATTCACCAACTCACGCACACTACTGACAGCGCGTTGAGTTTTAACATCATCATTCATGCATTCTTCCAAAAACTTGAGAAATTTCACTTCACTCACTTCACCATCAACCTCGTCTCCTGTTGAATCCGTCTGCTGTACTGACTCCCCGACTCGATCAGGCGTCTTCTTTTTGCCTGACGGACTCGACTTCTTACCCATTACGATTCGGCTTCTGCTTCCTGTGACACGCTCGGTGTGGCAATTCGGCTGTATATTGATGAAGATGCTATAAATATAAGAACAAAGCGCAGTGTTATCCAGAGAGAGCCAGTCGAAGGTTGGGTTTACGTTTACTGCAACATAGCTATTATATAATGCTATTACTTTGTCTTGCTTACTATAAACAGTGTTAGATAAGAAGTCTCGATTACACAATCGTTAAGTCAATGAGCCGAATCAAGCCCAACTTCCAGTCTAGGTCATAATTACTTTCATAGTTATAACTTCCGATATATGATAACGTTGAACACAAACGGCCAACGGCCAAACACTGAGCACACCAAAACTCGAGAGAATGCAAGACTGAATGAATATGTAAAATGTAAGTTGATATATAAGTGCACAAGCTGACCCAAGTATGTGTCACTTGTGCGGATCAAAGTGGTCGACTTTCCAGACAACCAACTAGGTCACAGCACTAGCCGAATAACGCACACTCACTACAATGCAACATGTCTATGTTTAGCACACGTGCAGTAGCGGTAGAGCAGATAAATATAGAAATAACATAATGTTACATAAGAATGAAACATTGAATTGAGTATGAGACAGCTCCGACTATGGTATGGAGACCAATAGTCGTCTATAAGATGTTAGATGAAGAATGAATCTAAATCTCTACATTCATTCATTCCATCCGTCATATACCCAGTTTAGACATGAAAATTTATTCCAAGCCTGGTAAACATATTAAGCAGCAAAGCAAAAGCGTAAAACACGGTTTTATTTCATTAGCTACTACGGTATTAAGTGGGTACTCTGGGCTGGCCCAATTCAGTATCCATCTCACTCATAAACAGGCAGAATACTTCATAGAAAAAACGCATTTTTACTCCTTTCAACTCGAAGTTATTAACATCGATCAGAGATGACTGACGAGTGCGAAAACCCCATGAGAGCTGCTAACCTCTTTTGGATACACCATACTGCTGGGGAAGGCATTGTAGCTGGTCAGATCCGTGTATCGACGTTCAACCGTCTTGTCAGTGGCCGGACAATAATGCACGCTGCGCACTACTTTCGGTCGAACAAGTGAACCTGCAAAAATTTAAGGGATAAATTGTTTAAATAATAGGATAGAATAGTAGGAGACAGTCATTTATTGAGTGAAGAGTAAAGATTAATTGGTATTCAAATTCCTATTCATCTCATTACGATTACGAACAAGAATGACTAAGTACTGTATATTATACCAACAATAAAACTAAAGGGAACAAAAAATTACATATGCCAGAACCAGAAGTATGAAACACCAACATTTGGTAACGATACCTTCACAGCAAACCATTGTGCCCAAAAACTGAGCCTTGAGGGTACGCGGATTCACATGACCTTGGCCAAAGCTGAAAATGCAAACTTACCTAAAATACACACATTTGTTGGTTGTTTCTGTTTTCGCTAACTTAATTGATTGAGTTGAACATTTATGTTTATGAAACAAAAATGTACCTAGGATCGTATTCAATTAAAAACCCCAAAAAAGGACTTGATTTGTTCACAGTACATCCTTAATAGAGAATGAGAAGTACCGCTACCGACTTCCTGTATTAGTAAAGTAAAAGTAAGATTAGCCGACATTGATGTGAACAAATTCTCCAACCTTCCATCGAATCCGACAAAGTACTCATCATGCAGTCTGGCAGCGTCGGCATCCATCCGTGATACGATGTCCTTGATGGCGTTCTGCAGGCACATGATTTCTTCGACCGTTTCCGTCATCAGACTGAAATCAACTTAACATCGCATAACTATAATCGTTCAACCCCATAAATCATCCACTCACTCGTCATTACTTTTAACCCTCCATCACAGAACGAATTACATCTACTACCCAATTATTCACTTACTCGATCGATCATACCAATTACCATTATCAATCAACATACGCGCTACTAACCCTTTCCATGCTCACACACACTCCATATCGCACTTTCATTTACTCAATCTTTTGAATTTTCGCAACTGTGCACGACTCACTCAGTCACTCAGAATTTTTTGAACTCTTTTTGTAAACCTCACTCACTCAAACGCGCAAAATTGTAGAGAATCAAACTACAGAAAGGCAGAATGATTTCCACTAACCCCTGCGCACGGGCCGCCAGTCTTTTATGAAGATCGTTGATATTTACGATCAATCGATTGCTCTTCTCTTTGATCATGTCGTCGATTTTGGCCGCATACACGCCATCCACCTGCAGAATAAAAGCGCAGTTTAGTAAACAAATCTAATCCATCCCTGGTAACAAACAAGCGAAAAGTTCTCCTTAGTATTGAGTATTTAGAAACTACAAAACCAACATTATCATCATCGAGAAAGTCGACATATTCCCGCTGTTTCTCGCGTCTTTTCTGCTCCAAGTCGGGATCGATCAATTTTGTGGACATTTTGGGAAGACGTTACGATGGCAAGTCACACCTGAAAAGAACAAGGTATAACGTGAACAATTATTTCGATATCGAGATGAAGATTTATAATCTTTTTGAATACATATAAAGAAATCCACCCAAAAACTTCAAGGAAAACTCTAAAATTTTGCGCGCAACAATTGCGCATAAATTTTGAATTTCAAATTGCCGCCCAAACTTTGGACCGTGCCGACGAAAATATGAATTGGTTGGGAACTCACTGCCATGGGAGGACAGAATCGTAATATTGAATTGACAACATTGTCAATTAGAAAGTATTTTTCAGTCTATTTGTCAACTTGAAAGTTCCCGACCGCCACACAAAAATTGTCAATTAGAAAGGTTTTGCGTGTATAAGCATAGGAAAACTTTCAAATTGACAATTTTTTTACACAACGATTTTTAAGATGATGTTTCAATTTCACATTTGTGCGAATTTGTATTTGTGCGAAGGGTGAAGATAAGAGCGAGTGAGTGAGTGAATGAGTGAGTGAGTGAGTGAGTGATTGAGTAAGTGAGTGAAAGAGTGAGTGAGTGAGTGAGTGAGTGAGTGAGTGAGTGAATGAGTGAGTGGTTGAGTGTGTGAATGAGTAAGTGAGTGAGTGAGTGAAAGAATGAGTGAGTGGGTAAGTGACTGAGTGAGTGAGTAAGTGAGTGAGTGACTGTCTGTCTGTCTGTCTGTCTGCCTACTTGTTTGTCTGTCTATCTGTCTATTTGTCTGCCTACTTGTTTGACTGTCTATCTGTCTATTTGTCTTTCTGTCCGTTCATCTGTTTGCATTTGACAGTCAGTGTGTCTGATGGCCGGTATGAATTTCATTTTGTCTATCTTTCTGTCTGTCCGTCTGTATATCTTTCTGTATAATCGTCTGTCTTTCTTTTTAACGCTCAGTTCGCATTTGTATCTCAGTGAGTCTGACTGACTGACTGACTGACTTACTGACTGACTGACTGACTGTCTGACTGTCTGTCTGTCTGTCTATCTATCTGTCTGTCTGTCTGTCTGTCTGTCTGTCTGTCTGTCTGTCTGTCTGTCTGTCGGTCTGTCTCCGTCTGTCTGTCTGTCTGTCTGTCTGTCTGTCGGTCTGTCTGTCTGTCTGTCTGTCTGTCTGTCTGTCTGCTTTTGTTTCTAAACCTGTTAACTTCGAAAAACGATTTTTTGAAGAACTTTCAAATCCTATATTACGATTCTGTCCCCGCACCCTCACTGCATGAAACAGAGTTTTGTTGTATTATTAGGGTTAATTTATACGGGTTAACTAGGATTTCATTATACGTTTCTCTCCCACCAATTGACCTCAATCTACCATTACATTTAAGGCATGCTTCCAAACCATCCGAGTGAGTGAGTGATTGAGTGAGTGATAGAGTGATTGTGAGAGTGAGCGAGTGAGTAAGTAAGCGAGAGGGTGAGTGAGTGAGTGAGTGAGTGAGTGAGTGAGTGAGTGAGTGAGTGAGTGAGTGAGTGAGTGAGTGAGTGAGTGAGTGAGTGAGTGAGTGAGTGAGTGAGTGAGGTGAGTGAGTGAGTGAGTGAGTGAGTGAGTGAGTGAGTGAGTGAGTGAGTGAGTGAGTGAGTGAGTGAGTGAGCGAGTGAGTAAGTGAGTGACCGAGTGAATGAGTGAGTGAATGAATCAGTGAAAGAGTGAAAGAGTGAATGAGTGAGTGAGTGAGTGAGTGAGTGAGTGAGTGAGTGAGTGAGTGAGTGAGTGTGTGAGTGAGTGAGTGAGTGAGTGAGTGAGTGAGTGAGTGAGTGTGTGAAAATAAAATTTGTTTTTTTCTTCTTTTTTTTTCCATGTTTTTATTGAAATCTATATATAAATTTGGCAATAATTTATGTCTCAAGGATCCACTGTTCTGCATCCAAACATGAGAATTAAAAATACCCAAAAGCATAATGAGTTGTTAATTTGGTTCTTATTAGCGCTGGTCGAAAAAAGGGGAGACAAGAGCTCGATGGTGTTGCAACTAATTTTCATTTCATGATGTTTCAGGGTATTATGATATGAGTCGATCTAAAATCTGCGATTGAAAACGAAAGAAATTACACATGTTAAACATTAAAAAGATAATTTTAAAGGCTTGATTGCAAGAACCATATTCCGACTTTCCACGATTAGTAAGTTTCTTGTAACTGCTTTACCGTCAACTCAAAATACAATTTCGCTCCTTCAAAAGTTTTCAATAGTTGTTTGAAAAAGAGTGTAAATCAATGATAAAAAATTTAAGGGATGTTTGCATTCAAAAAATAGATATCAAATTTTTTCTGCTCCATAATGAACAGTATTACACACATACAGGGTGGCTAAAAAACCGTGGCACTTTTGAACAGATATACATAGCAAAAGTTGTAGAAAAGCCATGACACTGGTTACTGCAGCAATCGATAGAGGATACTTTGACTTGAAAATTGATATGTGACTAAAGTTTAATTCAGCTTTTATTCGCTGTTACAGGTGAATTTCAGAAAATACGCCAAATTCGGCAATAAACAGTGCTTTTTGTGTTACAGTAGAAACAGTAGAAAACATTACTATAGATATTAAACAAATGAAACTGGAACATTGTTAACAATTTTTTTGTTAATTACGCTAAAAAAGTAAGTTAGACAGTCGTTGATGACGGTGACTACACCGAGCAGGCGTCGCGACATGCTCTCGTTAAAAATCCTTCGGTAACCGAATATTTCATGAAATTAAACCGGTTGACTGTTTAATTTAACAATTCTACATAGTTTTATCAACAAATAAACGTGTTTAAACTGAAAAAGCATAGGAAAACAGAGCACATGGAACACACGCACACGCGCGCACGCACTCATTTAAGTTTTGTGTGAAAAGGCGCGCATTTAAATACATGTTTATGCCGCTGCCGCTGTAAGCTTCTAAACAAAATAATATGACATCATTTTTTAAGTCAAAATGTCCTCTATCGAATGGGCCATACCGCATTGTCAGAGCATTTCTACAACTTTCACAATATCGGTTCAAAGGTGGCACGTTTTTTTAGCCACCCTGTATGTAAAAAAAAATATTATAGAAAAAAAATAAAAAAACTGAAAAATGCGGATTTGTATTTCAAGCATGTACAGGGCGCGTAAAAAACGTGTCGTCTTTGAGCGGTTATTGTGAAAGTTATACAAACGCTAATACAGGGTGTGCTAAGAAAACGACGACACTTTGATCTGACTTAGAGGTTGCTGTGTTCAATATTTTGGCTTGTGGTTTTCAGCGTATATTAACAATATACAAAATTATTTTTCCCGAAGTTTTCAATACGATTTGTCAATTTCAGCAAAAGTTGTGCATGTGCATCCCAAAAAAGTCACACATTTGTACAGCAGCAATAATGTCACATAACTATTATTTAACAACTTGTTAACTATAACGATAATCAAAAAGTATCAAAACAGTCTAAATTATTAAAATAAAAACAAAAATTTTTGGATTTAAGCATAAAATCCTAGAGCATGCCAGAAAATACAGTAGTTTCATCGACTTTTTCACTCGTTAACCAAAAACGACTCACTCATATTTCAAACCCTAAATTTTTTGATGAAACTCATGTCATTAGGCAGGAAAAAGTATCTTTCAATGAAAGATACCCAAAAACATCAGAAGTTCATGTTTCACTGACGAACTTCTTCGTGGTGACAGATTATCGTACCTTGTTCTGTAAGTAAGCTGAAAGTTGGCATATGAACCAATTTTCAGCTTTCAGGTCTTCCCCGATTACCTAGGGGAACGAGATTTATCATCTTCGCGCCTCTCCCCTCATATACAGGGTGGGCCAAAAAACGACCACACGTTCTTCTAAACATTCTATTAAAATCAAGTCTGTCATGTTTTTTACAATGAATATGTCTCAAATTCAATATGGCTGCAACAGCCTGAATGAGTGAACTTGAAACTTTACCGTTTTCGGCCGCTCATTAATGAAACAAATGTTGAGAGAATTATCATTTCTGTTTGAATAGAGCTCCATTCATTCGGAATAATATCAAGACGAAGGGCTTTAATAAATTGAACCTGACGATTATCTAAGTTTCAAAGAATCGAAACTTGTATAAAAGGACGAAACTTTTGATTACCGATTTTTGACATTTTATTATAAAATACCGGAAAATGGTGAAACTGTTTTTCTGATCTGCGGTTCAGTTTGATAATCGTCTTCTACGCTGAAAGTTGGCACATGAACCAATGTTCAGCTTTCAGGTCTTCCTCGATTACCTAAGGGAACAGAAATTAGCATCATCGCGCGTCTCCCCTCATATACAGGGTGGGCCAAAAAAAACGACCACACTTTGATCTGACTTAGAGGTGGCTGTGTCCAATATTTTGGCTTGTCGTTTTCAACATGTTTTAACAACAAAATAACCTAGTTTTCCTGAGGTTTTCAATATGATATTCGGATTATAGCAGCAGTTGTGCACATGCATCGTAAAAAACATCTCGCGCATTTTTTACAACGGCTTATAATGCCACTTAATTAAGATTTTTATCAACTGTTGACTATAATTTTTCAAAAACTATCAAAATTGTCAAATACAGCATATGATAGAACTACAACTAATTAAAACTAAGACTAAAAATTTGAAAACACGCTCAAAATGGGTCAAACTGTAGTAAAAGCGAAATTTTCACTCTTTCATCTAAAATTTGCACACAAGTTTCAAAACTCAATTTTTTTAGGGTGCTTTCAGAGTAAAAAGGAAAGTAAAAAGGAAAGTAAAATTGAAAGTTAAAAGGAAAATCTGTAAAACAACGCACGTGAACAAAACGGAATATTTCCAAAATTAAATAAAAATAATTCAAATTCAAATGCAGCAGCCAATGAGCGCTGAGGGCTGCGCTCAAAGCGCTATTCTGATTGGCCAGTGCGCCACGCTGATTGGCAGTCAAATTCAAATTCTGAATATTTGAGTATCACATATATATTTTCGCGTCAGTTGTTTTACAGATTTTCTTTTTTACTTTCCATTTTACTTTCCTTTTACTTTTCATTTTACTTTACCGATCCTAACGAAATTATCGGTAGGACTAAGTTTATATATTTTTAACATATGGTGAAAACGACAGTAATAAACAGCCACTTTTATATCACATCAAAGTGTAGTCGTTTTTTTGGCCCACCCTGTAAATTCCAGATTAGTCGCTTTAGGTAGAAATAATCAATGAAAATAGTTGAAAAGGGGGGAATATGTATAACTTGAAAAAAAACTGACTAACTTACAGAGTGAAAATAAAAAACCTATGGTGTTTCGACCATTACCTTCGACACCAGAAAATACCTAGCAGGGTTAGGTCATCCTCAGGAAGGACCCTGAGATGACCTAGCCCCGTAGAAAGTAAAAGCTTTCACCACTAGAGTTTAAAAAAACGCGTTGCCTGAGAAAATCTACAAGTCGTGGCCCAAATAACAAAAATTGAGATTTATGGTGTTTTGGGACCTACTATGGGAGTGTATCAAAACCCTATAGCCGTTTTGTTCAAATTCGCTTAAAACCGGAAAAATCCGGATTTTAAGATTTTTGACAAAAATTTAATGTCAGCATGCGACGCACGCAATTCAAACGGCCGTTCTGAACGATGGCGTTGTCCTATGCTGATGGGAGTTTGATATTCTGAAACTAGACTTTTTTGCGCGTCTTTTTAGCCCTAAAAGTTGTGTTTTGAGAGTTTTTTCAAATATGTACCAGTTACCTGAAAAAAATGAATGTTAACGAAAAAAAGTGAAAAATCGTCGAGTCGTCAACTTTGAGGCCAAATAAAAAATTTGGCCCTCAAAGCGAGCTCAAACCGTGCCTGTAGCGTGATGCCCCAGATAGTCAACTTTGAAAAAATCGATGTTTACCCCCCCCCCCCCCCACACCCCCCTTCAAAATCGAGATACATGAGCTTTTTTGAAAAAAAGTGCAAAAATTGGCGAATTCCACTTGCCAAAAAGTATCAGCATATGTGGCAACAGCACATATGGCGTATATTTTGACTCTGCTGGTTCCTATCTACCGAATGGTGTACATGTCGACCGTAATCGAGCTCATATGAAAGAGAAAATCTACTTAAAAGTGCCAAAAACTACCCTTTTTCAAGATTTTTTCTAACGAATTTTCAAAATTTCCTCTTTAACATGTGATAGGGCTTTTTAAACTGGATTTTTGAATGCAACGCAGTTGTCTGACTGCAGTTATGTACTGCTACTACGATAGAACTGTGTTTCATCAATGAAACATGGAAAGATCGAACCATTTAGGTGGGTTTTTGTGAAAAATCTAAAATGGACACGGGTCGCACGCACTTCAAACAGCCGTTCTGAACGATAGCGTTGTCCTATGCTGATGGGAGTATGATATTCTGAAACTAGACTTTTTGCGCGTCTTTTGAGCCCTAAAAGTTGTGTTTTGAAAGTTTTTTCAAATATGTACCAGTTACCTGAAAAAAAAATGAATGTTAATGAAAAAAGTGAAAAATCGTCGAGTCGTCAACTTTGAGGCCAAATAAAAAATTTGGCCCTCAAAGCGAGCTC
>OZ038447.1:3556499-3563999 GCA_964036265.1 Daptonema setosum | reverse complement strand
CCAAACGCATGCATTCGCTACAAAGGCTTGTGACAAGAAATTCCTCATAGCTCGGTACTCCATATTTCATACAGCTAATTGTTAGAGTCTAACGATAATCGTATGAAATTTTCAAGGGAAATGAACGGACCAAATTTTTTATTTACAGGTTTGACCGTTGCCGATTGAGTACTTTTTTGCCTCTTTTTCGCGTTTTCTACACAGATTTAATAGAAAAACATTTCGGTTCGGATTTGAATGAAAATTCAGCGTGAGTTTTATCCGCAAGGTTCGCATGAACTAGTCTATAACAGAAATCGGAGCCCAAACTCTATTTGAGATATTTTTGAGATCGGTTTCAAACGCGCGCCTGTGCAAATTAACCTGTACATGGCAAGTTGAAGAGGCGGGTCAGTGGCGGGCGAGTGGCGGGCGAGAAAATGAATCAAACGTAGAGAACTTTGACAAAAACATAAAACCATATAGTGAAAACAAGTATCTTCCGCTAATTCGATTATACGCCAGAGCAAATGTTTCAATTTCTGAGCCGTCAACCAATCCTACTACAGCGACTGAAAAGGAATAAAATAGCGGAACGCCTCCTTTTTCTGAGTTAAAACAACCAAACGGTTCTTCATTTCATATTTAATCATTCATTTTATACCTGTTTTCACTATATGGTTTTATGTTTTTGTCAAAGTTCTCTACGTTTGATTCATTTTCTCGCCCGCCACTGCCTTTTCAACTTGCCATGGTTAATTTGCACAGGCTCGCGTTTGAAACCGATCTCAAAAATATCTCAAATAGAGTTTGGGCTCCGATTTCTGTTATTGACTTGTTCATACGAACCTCGCGGATAAAACTCACGCTGAATTTTCGTTCAAATCCGAACCGAAATGTTTTTCTATTAAATCTGTGTGGGAAACGCGAAAAAGAGGCAAAAAAGTACTCAATCGGCAACGGTCAAACCTGTAAATAAAAAATTTGGTCCGTTCATTTCCCTTGAAAATTTCATACGATTATCGTTAGACTCTAACAATTAGCTGTATGAAATATGAAGTACCGAGCTATGAGGAATTTCTTGTCACAAGCCTTTGTAGCGAATGCATGCGTTTGGAAAAAATTTGAGTGCGCTCTAGGCTATTGATTCGCAATAATCTTTGTTTTGAATGAGTTTTGAAGCATGGGACCATGTGAATCGTGATCAGTGATATCGATTTACTATAGAACTTCCTGGACTTGTCGATTCTTACTGACTGGAGCTCATAAAAAGAAATTGAGTCTTTCGTTTGGTAGTATGTTATTCTATCTATTTTGGTATTGTTCACAAACAAATCATTTACGGAATGCTTCACTGATGGAATTCGATGCGAAATTCATTGATTGGAATGGTCATAAATTTAGAAAACAAGATTATGATGTAAAAACCGTAAGCTAAGCAAAACACACAAACCATGGCGGTGGTGAACATTTTTACAATTCAACTTAACAATGCAGTAAAAATACACATTCAAAAAAAAGTATTATGAAAACATAGCAATTTACAGTACACAAGCTTCTTGAAGCCACAGAGAATCCACCCGAATATACGTAAAACATAAGCAGGTCAATTAATATAATATCGTTAGTTTCAGAAATGATGTCAAACCCGACGGGAACTCAAACGACAATGGAACATCTACCACAGTGGGCCGGATGATTTACTACCGGGAGGAGCCAGCACCTTGGATGAAAGGCGCGAGTTGTTATCTTCTACGGTGTTGCCTGGAAATAAGATCTTTCAGATACCAAGATACTTTGACGTCCAGTTTTGACATCATAGCCAATAAAGGCCAACGGCATACAGAATAGATTGGACAAACGACCATTTGGACAAAATACCAACCACTGCGTGCAAATGACGACTCTTGCATGTTACGACCGCCCGATCAGGTTTGTTTGTACTGGTGGAATTTATCATTGCCACCCGGTGACGTGGGTGTCTGCATTTCAGCCAGTTTCTGCTGAACGGCAGCCACCGGAGTACCGATGGCACCTGAGTCTTGGGCGCTGCCATCACGATTCACGCGCTTGGCCGCGGCCACCTGAGGTATGAACACGTCAGGATAGATATTATAACGTCTTGACAGATCGATTAAAATATGTACTCAGTAACCTCACTTCACTCTCATTCACCGTAAGTCAGTCTCACTCACTCACTCACTCACTCTTTTCACTCGCTCACTGACTGACTGACTGACAGACTGACTGACAGACTGACTGACTGTCACCTTCGCACGCTCACTGACTGACTGACTGGCTGGCTGACTCACTAACCTGCTGCTTCTGTCGGATGGCACTAAAGACGAACGGTGACTCGGCGGGCAGCGAGACGAGTCGTCCAGATCCCTGGGTGACCTGAAGTTGGCCATTCTCCCACACAACTTGACCGCCAGCGATCGTGACTTCGGCGACACCATGACATGTCATACCTGAGAGTGAGTGAGTTGGTGAGTGAGTTGGTGAGTGAGTTGGTGAGTGAGTGAGTGAGTGAGTGAGTGAGTGAGTGAATGAGTGAGTGAGTGAGTGAGTGAGTGAGTGCGTGATTGAGTGAGTGAGTGATAGAGCGAGTGAATGAGTGAGAAAGTGAGTGAGCGAATGAGTGAGTAATTGTGATTGAGCGAGACAATGAATAGAGTGAGTGGAAAAGTGGGCAAGTAAGTGAGTTATATTGTCAATAATTGAGTATCCCAACCCTCGAAGATATTGAAATCGACGGCCTGATGATGAGTAGCAGCCGAGATGGTCTTCGATGCCGCCGGATTCCAGATGACAATATCGGCATCCGAACCCGGAGCGATGCGACCCTACAATAAATCATTTCGTAACTTGAAGGCAACAAAACATGACGGGTAACCAACGGAAACTTGTCATTTTGTCAATTATTCGTGGTAATATTAAGAATGTGATGTGGTGTGTGTGTGATTTAGAATTACCACTATCAATGATTACAAAATGTCACCTATAGTCAAGCAAAACCGTCTGTTGATGCGCCAGCAAACATTTCTAGTCGGCCCTAAAACATCAAGTTGCTTGCTGGCCAGTGATCGAAACTAAGCGAAGCTAAATTTCAGGCTTTGCTTTCGCATACGAAAGCAACATTTTCGCAACGATATTTCATTTGTCATATCACACTAGCTGTATGTATTGGCCACTTTGTGATGCTTGGCATAAACCTAATGTCTAAGGGCTGACAACAGAACATATTTTACTATCATATTGTCAACCTTTTTCGGGTAGATGTTGAAGATCTGGGCCGCCGTCGAGCTGGTTACCGACACGAATCGGGTCGGGTCCATCTTGCCGGCGTGCACACCCTTCTCCCAGACGACCGACATACGATCCTGTGAGTGAGTGAGTGAGTCAGTGATTGAATGAGTGACTGAATGAGTGAATGAGTGAGTGAGTGAAGTGAGTGACTGAGTGAGTTGTGGAGTGAGTTGTGTGTGTGACGCGAAAGAATGAGTCAGTGTGTGAGTAAGTGAGTGAGTGAGTGAGTGAGTGAGTGAGTGAGTGAGTGAGTGAGTGAGTGAGTGAGTGAGTGAGTGAGTGAGTGAGTGAGTGAGTGAGTGAGTGAGTGAGTGAGTGAGTGAGTGAGTGAGTGAGCTGAGCGAGTGAGTCCTCACCTCGACTCCATTAACACCATTAGGAATCTTGGTGAAGTCGTTCTTGCCCATCGCCTTCTGTTCGCTAGAGAACGTGCAGTTGTCCGTACCAACGAGGTGGAGTTGGCCGCTGCAAATGAGTGAGTGAATGAATGAGTGAGTTGAGTGTGAGACTGAGTGAATGAGTGAGTTAGTGAGATGAGTGAGTGAGTTATTGAGTTGAATGTGAGACTGAGTGAGTGAGTGAGTGAGTGAGTGAGTGAGTGAGTGAGTGAGTGAGTGAGTGAGTGAGTGAGTGAGTGAGTGAGTGAGTGAGTGAGTGAGTGAGTGAGTGAAGGAGTAAGTGAGAGAGTGAAGGAGTGAGTGAAAGAGTGAAAGAGTGAGTTAGTGAATTAGGTGAGTGAGAGTGAGTGAGTGAAAGAGTGAGTGAGTGATTGAGTGAAAGAGTGAAAGAGTGAGTGAGTGATTGAGTGAATGAGTGAAAGAGTGAGTTAGTGAATTAGGTGAGTGAGAGTGAGGTGAGTGATGCGAAGCGAACCTGGCCAGCAAATCCATTAGAATCTCTGGCGTACGTTCGTCATCACTCAACGGTGGACTGAGCACATGTGCGGCGGCATGTTGCCAGCAAGTATGGTAGTAGTTGCTCCCATCCGTACCCAGACCGGCAGCGATCGGTTCGCCGAAGATGGTGCCACCTGAAAGTAACTGATTTTCAATACGGTACTTTCTGTATCGTTTTGAGGTTAAGAAAGGCTCGAACTTTTTTGTCTAGAAATTTTTGGTCTGAAACAAACTTCACATTTAGACATGGGTTGAAATACTAACGGACGATGGATAAACGGAAAAGTGAAACTTTCTTACTCTTTGACAGTTCCGGGAAAAAAGAATTTGAAACTGCTACATTCTTTAAGGGCCGCTAGCCGGTGGACCACAGGGGTTCACTTCTTTGCACCGATTTTAACCTTTGAATAGTCGGTATTCAGATTCAGATAACTAAAATATATGGCTTTAACCTCATAGAAGAACCTGATAAAATATAAAAACCTAATAAATTACAACAACCTTTAGCTCGGTGTTCAGTGATGGCATCAGCCGCACCCTTGCACATGACGTGCACCACGTACAACGGGCAGTTCGTCTCACGGGCCAGCACGCACGCACGATTCGTGGCCTCCACTTCCAACTAAACATTACATTAAACTAAATTGAAACACTATCAAACATTCCGTCGTTAAAACACTTGTAAACATATCATTGTTGAGACATTGCCTAAAAAAGTTTTACACATACTGTTAACTTTTTAAGAACATTTTATAGTACCGAACGCCAATTTACCGAAATTGAAAATTAATAGCAGTGAGAAAGATGTTAGATCGCTGGCGGACGAGCTGGTTTTCCAAAGGGAGAGGAATTTCGTCGAAGAAGATAGGAATTCGCAGTTTTCATGCCATTTTAGCTACACCTTAGAGAACCAATCCAATTTTTTGAAACAGCCAAAGAGGGGGAAATTATTCATACACTTTTCCCTCCCCTTCTTGTCCGCTAGTGTTTGAGATAAACGGAAAACGTGTAAACTCAACTCAAACCAACATCTTCGGGTCGCGATTGACGATGACCCTCCGGCGCGGTGATACCACCCTGCAGCATCTCCTTTTGTTTCTGAAAAAAATTTGACTGCGTAAATCACGCCAACTGACAATCGGTTGAAAGATTGACTTTATGACTGAATCATTTCATTTGCCTTTCTGCTAACCGTCTGACTGACCAGCCGATAACCAATCAAGTTGACTGAATAATTGACTTTTCGGATAAACCCATCATGATTAAATTGATTGAATTTGAAAGCTGCAGTCCTTCTGTCTGGGTGCTCGCTTTTGTGTGCCTCGATACGCACATTTCAAAGTGAGTATTTCTCACATTTCTATCTGATTTCTTCTCACTCAAGTGATTCGGTTGAAACACGAAGAAAATTCATGTAAAAACTTATGTATTAATTGACATTTATAAATACATGAGTATCGAATTGAACCATAGGGATATTCTGAAGTTGAAATCATTCGATTCTCATTCAGATACATCAAATGAAACGTTTTACACACTTCTTATCCTTTATTGAGAATTTTGATTAGACCATGAGGTCAATTAAAGACGTTAAAAAGAGGAAAAACCATGAAAAGACTGAAATCCTGTTTTAAATTGAAAATAACTCAAGATACGGTCAAATAGACATCAGAATCGGGTTTTTCAGGTATTATAACGTGTATATTGCTAATAACATCATATACACTCAATGAAATTTCTTTGGAGAAATTGGCCTCCAACAAGTGTATAGTTACTTTTGCCCCATCCTGTATACTTAAACAACGGGTTCTGTTGAATAGAAAAGGATAATATACCTCACTGTCCGAATGAAGTAGGCTCAAATATTTAATGATAAACTTAATTTCAACGGGTCGGGTAAATCCAACAGAATGCAATTTTTGTCTAAAATTGGGAAACCATGATAAATAATGATTTCCTGTTAATGAGGTGTTCCTAAGGTGACGTTGAATCCCTAATGGTAAGGTTTTTTGATATTTTTCTGTCTGGTGTGCTAAGTGAGACGTTTAAAAAGATGAATGAGAAATTAAAAATATTCAGCTATGGTAAGTTTTTGAATGAACCGTTTTATACTTTGCATATTCTACTCAACTTCATAACTGACATGTATCTACATACACGTACGTATGTATGTACATACTGTATTTACAAATACTGTTTAACTGAAGTATAGGGTGTCCCACGTAACTTGCAATATTCTGCGAGGCCACAAAAAAAATTTTAATGGAGCTATTTTGAAAATTAAAAAAGCAAATGATAGTCCAGTTTGTAAAGTTTTGTTTGCCACCTACCAGAGGTTTATTGTACAAACAGTTCTTAAGTTATGGCTAATTTTCCAGAAGTAGTCATTTTAAGCTTTTGATGTCTCATCGGGGGCTCTAAAAACTGTTTTAGAAACACAGTATTTCATTCAAAAGTTAATATAAGTCTGAAAAATAGTTTGTGTGATCATTGTTAATAAACTTTGTTTTTTTAAATCATGATGGGACGTATTTATACGTTGGATAATCGATCGAAACTACGCAGGAGTCATCAAAAGACATAAAAATCACAAACAAGACACATTACCGATTTATTGTCAAAACCGTATTTTGAATTAGAAAACTATCTCTTTACATTTAATTACACGGGAAATGATCAGCTTTCAATCTTCTTGACAAAATAAAGCCATTTAAATAGGTTTCAATCGGTACTGTTGATCAAAGAGGCCAGGCCCACTGAGATTTCAGAACTGAAAATGACTACTTTTGGGGAAATAGAAATATCTCGATCTGCGTAATAACTATGAACTTCTAGTATGCGGCGAAAAAAAACTTTATAAAATGGGCTTTCATTTGCTTTTTAATTTTTCAAATAGCTCAACCACAAAAATTTTGGCGGCTTCGCAGAATATTGCAAGTTACGTGGGACACCCTGTACATGGTTGTCTGTAGAACTTGATTCACAGTTGCCGGCAACGGGTATACAAAACGTTTCATTTTCGATGAATTAAATTAACAACTCAATGGATGACGTTTGTTTTCTTTGCAATAAAGGGACACTCTTCTCGGTAGCAGTATCAGAGAGAATTATCTTTGGATCACGTTGGGTTGATTCAATTGATCTTTATCAGAAGCGGACGAGAAGGTGTGGAAAAAGTGGAATTCCCCCTCTTTGACGTTTTCAAGAAGCAGAATTTGTTCCTGCTGTTGATAAGGTGTAGGTAAAATGACCTGAAAACTGAAAACTGCCAATTCCCCCCTCTTTGACAAAATTCCCCTACCTTTAGAGGTTTAGC
>OZ038447.1:3548999-3551499 GCA_964036265.1 Daptonema setosum | reverse complement strand
GTTCAGATTACAACATCATTCAATGTCGTTTCTTCTTCTTGTCGTCCTTTCGTTTCCTGTCTCTGTGATCTGAAGCATTCACAGAGTAGCCTTTCTTAACAAAGTGCGCACTCATAACAACCGAGCCATATCTGATGCGTGCATCGCGCACCCATAATAACCGGGCCATTTCTGATGTGTGCATGGCGGACCCATAATAATCTGGCCCTATCCGATGCGTATCAGTTAAAAAATACTAAAATAACGTGTGATAAAATCACTTTAGTCTGAAATAAATCTACAGTTTTTGACTCAAAACAAACTGACACTGCTATACCTCGGTCACGGTCATCATTCCTCCTTCGGTCTTCGGTCATCATCCGCTCCCTGTCGTGCTCGTCTCTGCGCAGCGACGGTCGAGCAAATCGACCCTCGTGGTTGTGTCCTAGAAAGTCTTGAAGTGAGAGAAAACGCGAGAACAGCGAACCAATGAATACAAGTTTTCCGAATATTATGGGTAAATTCTCAACGGGTAACGGTACTTTTACTAGTGAAAATAAAACAAAAAAATCGAAGAAATGACGTGTTGTTATCATGTCTTTTAGTATCATGTAATCGGATAACAAGGTGATGGTGGAGAGTTACATATGAAAAGGCGCGCATTCAAAAACTCGATCTCCTTGTTATCTTCGCGTATTATAACATGCACTGACCATGTCCCTTGTCCTTGTTTTTATGATACTTTTCATCGTCCCTTCCTTCGTCTTTGATTTCTAGTGAGTGAGTAGGACTGTATATTATTATTATTAACCTTTTTTGTGCAGTTTAATCGGTGCTATATCAAAACCGACGGACACTTCATTGGCGAGTGTTGGACGGGGCTCTAAAATAACAGTATCGACAAAAACAACAACAACAACAACAACAACAACAACAACAACAACAACAACAACAACCATAACAAAAAAAACAACAACAACAACAACAACAACAACAACAACAACAACAACAACAACAACAACAACAACAACAACAACAACAACAACAACAACAACAACAACAACAACAACAACCACAACAACAACAACAACAACAATAACAAAAAAAACAACAACAACAACAACAACAACAACAACAACAACAACAACAACAACAACAACAACAACAACAACAACAACAACAACAACAACAACAACAACAACAACAACAACAACAACAACAACAACAACAACAACAACAACAACAACAACAACAACAACAACAACAACAACAACAACAACAACAACAACAACAACAACAACAACAACAACAACAACAACAACAACAACAACAACAACAAAAACAACAACAACAACAACAACAACAACAACAAAAACAGTAACCCTTTGGAAAGACACTGATATTTCCGTCCAGATGAGCCTCTCCACCATTTCCCTTCGATTTCTCTGGAATAGAAATTGTAACCAACTATTGTTTGATTTTAATCGAAATTCACTTCTTTATCTTCAGATATCTTTTGCTGTGAAAAAGTTACTGTCAATTTCAAATCAACAGTGCTCTGTTAATGTGAGGGCTAAACTCTACATGAGCAATAGTTCAGGAAAATGAACCGAATGAAGATCAAAAAATTTTCGTACGGAAATCAGTTTTGAAAGGCAAACATACTGTTTAGCGATCGTACTCTGTCTAGACACTGTAGATCAGTGGACGAAGAAATACCTATACGGTGCCTATTGCATTTTAACTTGTTGGTGTCTTAGCTGCTTTTGGCTTCTTGATGTTTTCCATTATTGTCGTCAGCGCCTCTGAAACATCTGAAGCAAAAAAAAATGACATAATTTTCATCCATAACAACTTTAATACATGAACAACAACAATAACAACAACAACAACAACAACAACAACAACAACAACAACAACAACAACAACAACAACAACAACAACAACAACAACAACAACAACAACAACAACAACAACAACAACAACAACAACAACAACAACAACAACAACAACAACAACAACAACAACAACAACAACAACAACAACAACAACAACAACAACAACAACAACAACAACAACAACAACAACAACAACAACAACAACAACAAGAAAAAACAACAACAAGGATAACAAGAAATGAACAATATTCCCCAACGGTTTCGTTTCTTCTTCTCTTTGTCTCTTTTAGTATAAGTCGAATCCCCATTCTCAATAATCACGTGAATTTTTGGTTTGGCGGTCTTCGATGTTGGTGAACTACCTGAAAAATAAGCAAATGACTCTCCCCATTCGGTCAGTCAGTAATTCAGTCAATCAGACGTGTGAAAAACCTCGACGCTTGTGTTTAATGGGACGTTGATGATGGGATTTTGACAAATCATCGGTGATTGGTTCCGTGGAAACTATTGACTGAGTAAATAAGTAATCGAGTGAGTGAGTGAGTGAGTGAGTGAGTGAGTGAGTGAGTGAGTGAGTGAGTGAGTGAGTGAGTGAGTGAGTGAGTGAGTGAGTGAGTGAGTGA
>OZ038447.1:3519400-3548799 GCA_964036265.1 Daptonema setosum | reverse complement strand
GTTGGGTTATCGTTTTCTACCATAAGGTGAGTCAAAACAGCAAAACCCCATGCGCTCCTTCGGATACCAAAACCTAATTTTCAAATAAATTTGTCAACCATACCTAACGGAGTAACTCCCACACGGTCATGCTCGACTCAACTTGGCTAAGGTATAACAGTTGTTCAGTTGGTTCACACTCTCTGTCCGAAACTCGTAAGGGTGTGGTGTGTGTGTGTTGTGCTGCGGCAACGTAATCTGATTCCGCGGAAGTAACTGCACCTGGGGTCGGTAAGATTGGAGTGCCGGGCGCTAAAGGAGGCGGCCGCCGTCGCCCCATTAGGTCCACCGCTCGTCGCCGCCATACGCATGACCCGTGCGGGGCGGTTGTGAGACCTAACCCCAGTGCCGTAGAGGTAAGCCAAACCCCGAAACTCCAGAGATTGGAGACTAAATGATGGGCGCGGTGGTACGGTCGGTGCGGCGTGGCGGAGCGGCTGGACCGAGTGGGTGACTGTACGTAACAGTCAATTGGATAGGCGGCCGCTGTTGCTTTATGTAGGTTTTGAACAATTGCAACTACTCTGTGCGTCCGGTAGTCTGATGGAAGAAGTAACGTAGATACCCCCATCGAACACAAAACTAGCGGTCCCCACCACACCAGTGTTTAGGCCCGTAGTTATTGTGTTCGATGTGGGGTGGGGAGGCTGGGACGCCGATCGCTGGGTGCAGTCACCAAGCGACATGGTCAGGCTGCGGTGGGCACGGCGTAAATCGTCCCTCTGTGCCCCAGTGTGATGCACCGCATCAGACCTGATCGAGACTCGGGTCATTGCGTGTGTGTCAGCTCAACTGACTGGCATGGCTGGCTAAGTTCAGTCAGGCGTGACCGTGTGGGAGGGCAAGTGGGGTTATTTTAATGAATAGGAGGGGGGCGGGAAGATAGAGAATGTTTAGCCCTGGCCTGGCAGTTCTTTGTTTTTATTATTATTGTATAATGTTTGATCACCAATAACATATTTATGTCTTTTTTGCAGTATCGATGGTCAAGGCTGAGTGGCTGTTTCAGCCCGTTTGGTACCGGCGATCCCACAGCCGGTTACAGCGGTGAGCTTTAAAAGTGTAAAAGGCTTCATCTTCTCTTCTTCTTTTTTCTATTTACAGTTCACGTACTGTCAGTTGAAGAGATAAAAACTGACGTTTTTCTTGTTTTACGTCACTTGTTTTTTTTTGTTTGAAAGACCAAAACACTTAACCAGTTTCTCTGGTTCACTTTCACCATTTACTTGTTCTTTGACGTATTTCATTTCAGGTGACAGTCGTACGGGTAGCTGGTCGCTCGGTCTGGCTCGAAGTGACTTGAAGGCGTCTAAAGTCAATGGTGTGGCTGTCGCTCTGCATTCGGCAAGCTGGACTGGTTAGTTACCACCAATTATAAATTTGTTTGAAATCACGGTTTCCTTTTTACGTATCCATTATCATTGTGTTTCAAGGACAGTTCTTTTTACGAATTCGTCTAACTTTTCATTAAGAAGAGAATCAATTTTGTGAAAAGCTAAGTAATTTATTTATTATTTTAGGTGCCGGCTGTGCTTTCACGACGTGGGCGTAACGATTCCGGGCGAGAGCGAATCGGCATGCCTGGTGCCGGTACTGGACTGGTTACGTATGTATTGTTTTTATATTACGAGCTTTTTTAATTTTTTAGTGATAGTTTAGTGAGGTACCCGCCCGAGTCGATCTCGTCTCTGGTCGTAGCCCCTCTGGCAGAGAACCTGCCAGAGCCTGACAGTCGAGCCGACTGACTGCGACAATCAGTCGTAGAGTCCATTATTAGAAAAATGTTTGTATTTTTGTGAGCTGAAAGATCGGAAGTTGAGTGGATCGGTTGATCCTTTGGGTTTGGGTGGGTATTGAAAGGGCTGAGCCCTTTCAGCGATTGATTCGTCTCTCTACGGCTGACGGTCGACTGTCGTTAACCTTTCAAACTATCGACTGTCAGGTGTCGATCGGTCCTTTGGGGACCGCGTGAGCGGGAAGATCCTACTGAGTTAGATTAGTAAGAGGATTGCGTACTTGGTCGTCCACTCGGACGGGTTTTAGTATTTTGTAGTCAAATAAGATAAACTTCACTACACGGTAATCAGAGTTCGAATTACCATTACGAAAGTAATGATGTGAACTCGGTTACGGTGCGTGAAAGTTTCTCATATTCGACTACGTCTGGGATACGAAACTAACCGTTTTATTTAGTTTTAGGCAGATGCAACGGGTCGGGTCGGTTGGCGTTGGCGAGGGAAGTCGGTGGCACGGTGATGGCGATGGCTGGCGATTCGTTGGTGAACGGTGGAGGTAAGGAAATTCGTTGCGTGTAGGACTGGGGTACCAGCAGAGCTCTGTTAACAGTTCATACTTTTATTTTGATCGTTCGGGTCAATCAGTATGAGTGAGCTTGCGATTTTTTGTCACTTAACTGTTTGCTTTAAGATTTCGTGATTTTTTCTGACCACGAGTCATATAGTACCACTTTTTGAACTATCTAATTTTTGATCATCATTTTCAGAAGCGAAACCATGTTAATTTCAGCTTCGGCCAAGGTCACGTGACGTGGGTCCCCGTACGCTCAAGACTCAAGTTTTGGGCACGATGATCTGCTGTGAAGGTATCGTTGAAAACGAGCTATAGATTTATTTATATTCTTGTAATTTATTTTTTTCCCATTTATTTTGAGGTTTCAAGCTGAAATGTTCTGCCGTATACTGAAATTTTGTCATTTTTGACTAGCCATCAAAACTTCGGGGGGATGGGAACATGTTCCCACTTGTTCAGCACAACAACAGGTTCCTTTTTAACATCATCAGAAAAAAATCTTTAAATACCGATAGCTTTTTCATTACAATCATAATCGTATTTTTTGGTAATTTTATCCTGTCATGTTTTGCAGATTCTTTGGTCCGGCCACTGACAAGACGGTTGAACGTCGATACACGGATCTGACCAGCTACAATGCCTTTCCTAGCAGTATGGTGTATCCAAGAGAGGTTGAGCTCTCATGTATGAGTGTTTCTCGCTTGATATCACACTATTATTGATATCAATATCACTGATTAATATTATTGGCTTGGCTTCGAAAAAGTTGAAAATAAAAGAATGCGTTCTTATCAAACATGACGAGAAATTTAGTTTTCACGTTAAATAACCATAAGTGAAGTGACTCAACGTCAAACTGTGTGACTCAACTTCACTTCAAACTATGTGACTCAATAACATTTTTTTTCAGGACGAGAACAAGAACCCGCTGGAGACGGAATTCGGCCTGTCGGTGTATAAGGACCACCAGACGTTTTCGATGCAGGAGTTGCCGGAGACGGCGCCCGCTGGTCAGCTGCCCCGCCCCGATCGGTCGATGTGGTCGCCGATAATGATCTGGCTGACAGGTCTGACCGATTTTACAGTTAACAACCTTTCTCTTCGAATTAAGATGATTTGAAAATTCTTTTATTGGTTATGACTCACTAGCGGACGAGAAGGGGTTGTCCCCTCTCTTTGGCGTTTTCAGAGAGTAGCATTTTTTCCCCTAAGGTGTAGTGAAGTGAAATGACCTAAATACTGACAATGACTCCCTCGTTGAGATACTTCCTCTCTCTTGTGTGGTTTGGCTCGTCAGCCAGTGTTATGACGTAGAATAAAAGAGCAATATTTCTCACGCAATTCTTCGTGGTCGGTTTTCTATTCATGATACACTTATAATATAAATCCATTTCACTCAATTTGTCCGTTTTCTACTCGACTAACAAGTCTGTGATTTTGATACTTTGTTATGCTTATTGAACAAGACAAGAAGGATATGCTGTCTGGCGTTTAGCCATAACGGCAGCTGAAATGTACATGAATGGGGTGTCTTAGGGGTGTCTTAGTCTTTTCGTTTCTGAAATCGTAAAAACATACTTTTTTTGCAGATGTAAACCGCGTGATCGTGTGCGTGTGATCGCGCTGTTCAGATGTCTACCGACAAACCGTGGGTCAGTAGTTATTCCACACTACACGGCACGATACATTCAGTCAACTAGCGGACGAGGAGGGGAGGGAAAAGTAGAATTCCCCCCACTCAGCGGTTTCAGAAAGTGGAATTTGAACCCTCCTGTGTAGAGGTAAAATTGCCTAATTTCTGTCACCCCCCCCCCCCCCCCCCCCTTCGAGAACATTCCCGTATTTTTAAGGTTTGGCTCGTCCGCCAGTGATTCCATCCAATTATTTACGAACAATAATCAATCAAAGAATAATCCGTCAACGTTTTTTTTTACTAAGCTGTTTCAATCGTTTATTAATTTTTTTAAAGTTAAGTATAAGTATTATTTACGTGAATTTTCCAAGGCAACTATTTTGTTTCGTGTTGAAGAATAAAGACTGGTTAGGATGATATAGAAGGGCATGAAAACAGGAAAACATGCTTGCGCTTAGTTTCGTCTCCTGTGAGGCGAACGGGAATGGCCGTGCATTTGTTGCTTCGCTTTGATTTCGCGATTTTACTTTTAATATTTCAGTACGATCTCTACAAAACGCCGATGGTGAACATCTCGATGCAGGACTCCTTGGTTTCCCGATTGCGATTCGATCAGCTGTTAGACTGAAATAGTTTTTTTTGACTTAGTATTTATTTGACGAGGTTCCTTTATTATTTTTATTCAGATGATCGTGGTAGTGCAATGCAACCCAACCCGATTAAGTTTGCATCTGCACTATTTCGGTAACTTTATATGGGATAGTGATTTCACTAATAATAATTGGCAAATTTTAAGGTTTTATGATCGTAATTCTTGTTTTATGTGGTCAGTTTTGGGTTGGAAGTAAAATATAGGCGTCTAAAATTTAATTCGCGATGATCGAGTAGTAACGAATAATGATTTCTTTACAATTAGCAGTTCCATTTGAAACAAAAAAATAAGCGGTGGCGGTTACTTTTTGTCAATTTTTTTCTTGACGTAAAATTTGATTTAATTCCCGATTATTTAGGTTCTGGAAATGAGTCGCTGACGACGCTGCGATTGGATGACTACGAGGAAGATGATGGTACGAACATCTGAGAGAAGAATCGGGCGTGGATGACCAAAGCACAAACACATTCGTTGGTAACCAACCACTAGCTAGGAATTTGAGATACTTAGAGTACAGTACGAATGAAGTCACTAGTCTTTAAATTGTGTGTGTTTGCAGAAAAGTCATTTTCTAGTTAGGAACATCAAACACGTCAGTGTAAACTTACTATAAAAACTTTGTAAATTATGTATATTGATCCAGATTGCTCGTGATCGTCTGTTTTTTTCTAGTGTCTATTTTGGGTGTAATCCGTTTTCCTACACCTGAACGTATTATGACAGAAAAGAAGTATGAATAGATGAGGAAAACACGACATCGGCAACTCGCTCTTCGTCAATAACGGAAGAGAAGGGGTGAAAAGTGGAAATCCCCCTTTTCGGCGCTTATTTTATTATAATTTGTTCCCTAAGGTGTAGGTAAAATACGTGAAAAACTTCTAATTTTCTCCTCTCTGACGAAATTCCCCTCCCTTTCGATGTTTAGGTCGTCCGCCAGTCCTCGTACAATACAAATCGGAGCGATACCTTATTAAATCACCGAGTTTTAGTTCGAGCTCGCAACATTTACATATTAATTTTCTGTTCTTCATCATGTTTTGTTATTGTTTTCAGTGAGAAGATTCTGACGATGAAGTTTGTGCGTACGTACGTGCAGGTGGCGCGCTCCACGAAACCGCAGCTGACGGATGCCGCTGCCAACTACATCTCGGAGAAGTATTGCATGCTCAGGAGTGACGACGAACGCAAGACTGATCGCGAACGAGTTGGTCGTAGAAAATTAAATTATCTCTTGATTAGGTAGGAAAATAATTTTCACTTTTATTAAGAAACTGAGTTTCAGTGGTTAATTTTCAAAAGTTTATTCTGTGTGTGATGTTGTGCTGCTGATCTGTTCTACCAATCTCATTATAAACAGCCCGTATGTTGTTTCTGCAATCAAAAATAGTGCTCAAATTGTCTGATAATGAAACTTCACTAGCCTCAACTCAACTCGGTTGACACCATAGTTTATCACAATAAACATGGGGTGATGTTGATTGAAGTGTGTGTTAAGTGTTAACATTGATTGTCTCATGTTTTGTTACCATAAGTTTTTTTGCAACATTTTTGTTGGCAAAAACAACATACGCTTCGCTTCATGTTTGTGCATGCGTGGAAAGTCTTTAACGGTGTACCTCTAGATTTTTTCTCATAATGCATACTTGTTGTTGTTGTTTTATTTCCGTAATAAGATTATAGGAAAAGTTTTTCAGCCCAATCGTCGCCCACTTTATATTTTATAATTGGTTGTTAGGGTTCCACCAATGGCAACTTGTCGTGTTGAACTGGACGATATATGATAGTGGTTGTCGTTTTACAGGACATCGGGCTATCGCTGACAGTCATCATCTAACCTACCCTCGCAACAACCAACGATTCGAACCCAGGACCTTTCGATTCTGGGTGTAAAGCTCAACCAACTAAGCTAACTCTTTTCAGGTGGTCCACAACCGCTCCACGGCAGCTGCCGTTTTTGGTGCTCCATCTTCGACGACCAGCACCGCCGCGTTCAGTACTGCACCGACGTCTGCAGCACCTGCCGTCACCGCAGGTATCGCTTGGTCATAGATTTTTCGTAGTCTATGGAGGATTTTTGGTTCCTTGATTAAACTTTCGAGACCGCCCCCGGATTGTTTTCCCCATATCAATTTTTTCACCCTATGAAATATTTTCAGTTAAGAACCGTGATGATTGGCACAAAGGGATATTTAGTTATTATTGAAGTCTATTTTAGGCGACAGTCCGTTTGGTGCGAGTTCGACAACAACAAACGGGCACAGCTGCCCCGAACTTTGGTGCGTTCGGGTGGTATTTCTAGTCGTCCTTATACAGGGTGGGGCAAAAGTAACTATACACTTGTATGAGGCCAATTTCTCGAAAAAATTATATTGAGTGTATATGATGGTATTAGCAATATATACGTTATTATACCTGAAAAAACCGATTCTGACGTCTATTTGACCGTATCTTGAGTTATTTTCAATTTAAAACAGGATTTTCAGTATTTTCATGGTTTTCCTCTCTTTAACGTCTTTAATTGACCTCATGGTCTAATCAAAATCCTCAATAAAGGGTAAGAAGTGTATAAAACGTTTCATTTGATGTATCTGAATGAGAACCGAATGATTTCAACTTCAGAATATCTCTATGGTTCAATTCGATACGGATAATATGGTAAGGCCCGTGTTCAAGATGCCTGAACCAATTTTCGCGGTTTTTGGATTATTGACAAAACAATTCAAATTGAATGTTTTAATGGACCCTATGGTACTAATATAAGTCAATAAACATAAAATGTATTGTTTTTAGTTGTTTTAAGCTGGAAAATAAGAATTTTGAATTTTCCCAATTTCAGACTAAAATCGGTGATTTTCGTGGAAAAAGAAGCAATTATTCTATTTATTATGCATGAATGAAAACTTACTCTCCTGTTAAATGTTTAAGAACATTTTTCAACATTCTATATTACATACCAACATCAATTTTCGTCAAATAACAGTTGATATGGCGAGATAACTGACAAAAATTACTGAAAACAATCGGAAATGTGGCAAATTTCGAGAAAAAGACGCATAACTCATGAAATAAAACGTTGTAAGATAAAATAAATAGCATAATCAAAATTTTCAGGTGTTTTAGCATCTGTTTGGATTGTTTAATCATATTGATGCAATATAATTTTCTGGAGAAATTTTGCGTCAACAAGTGTATAGTTACTTTTGCCCCACCCTGTATATGAATAATCGGTGGTTTTTTTTTCGAAATGTGGTGAGCGAGGCAATTGAAACCAAAACATAATGTATATCCACTTCAAACTTTTTTGTCCTTTTTGATAAATTTGTGTTGTTAGATGTTGAAAACATGTAAAATGGAACCATTATGTACCCACTTCAACCGTTTTGTCTGTCCATGTTGATAACTTTGTATTGGGGAAAAAATTTTATTTTAGGTGTACCACCGCTGGCCAGTAAATGCGGATTTTCACTTGGCACGGGGTCGACGGCCAAGGCAGCAGCCGCTGCAACAACTGCCGGTTGGTTCAAACCCGATCATTTAGATTCGTCTGGACAAAATTGCATCATGAATACGGATGTTTTACGGTTACGGCGTGCTTCAAGATTAAAATGTTTTCAAAATATGCATATTATTATGGTTTTATTTCACGTTTGTATCCCGCCCCAATTATTGTGATATTAAAATCGATTCGTGCTATTCAAGTTATCATTTATTGTTATTGAATCAGCCAACCAGCCGTCATTTTTATGATCTACACGCTCATTTTTTCGCTATTCCTCTCCTTTCTTGTCTGCCGTGGAATTTTTTTACCTGTTCCGCTCAGTTGACTAGCTTATTCAACCATTTATTTTCAGGTCAATGAAGTCGACAAAGGACCGTTGATGATGAAGACAACGAGGATCAGAAGCCACCAGCAACGGACGCAGCATCGATGAATGCAACAACACGGAAACGTTGTTGCTGAAGAAGCAGCCAGCCAAGACTGGTGTGATATATTATAGTTTAGTTACAGTATTCTGTTACAATGATGTTTTTCTCTTTGGTAAACTTTTTCAATAGTATGAATTCCATATTTTTTATCACAAAATATATTAGGATTTTATGTGAGTAACAGAATACTTCAACTAACCTATCATCATGTACATGTCCCCCCTTTCCCTATACTTATTATCGTCTCAAATCCGGTGTCTACATGGCGCAGTTGCGGAGCGGCCCATTAGAAGGGGGGGGGGGATTTTTATACAGTGAATATAAAGAATTAACTCTCTTTTTCTCATAAATAATTTCAAAAGTGGTAAAATCTATTCCAAATAAATCCTCCCAATTCCAAAAGTGAGAAAACTTTTCATCAACTGAGGGGTCTTTGCCCCAATAATCCATCCCGGGCTTCTCCGCTGCGACCGACCCACAACGAACCCGAGGTGCCAAGGCCGTTAACCTCGTCGGTTCGATCCGGTACGGGGAGGCTGCCCGCCGAAGATCGACTACAGCAAGTGGAGTGGTATTGGATGGTGATGGTGGTCGTATTAAGGGTACTTAGATAGCTAGATATCCGATCGCAAACAATCACGATTTGTTGAGTCGACTAACCTCGGGTTAGTTTGAGTTGGAAATAAAATCCTATTTTCAACATTTGTTAGTCGGGTCAACAAATGTTTGTCGATCGGGTTTTGTGTGTTGATCGCGCCTTGCGCGATGTATTCAGTGCTCGCTTAGATAGTTTCCTTCCCGTATTCCGTATGCGCTAGGTTAGACTATTTGTGTTATAATTGGTGATTTCATCTTTCGCTCCCCATTTGTCCCTCATTTTATAGTCGAGCTCTCAATTTTCCGCTTGTGAGTTGTACAATATAGCAGGAAATTGAGGGCTGCCGATTATAAAATGACTTTGTTTGTATTATTTTATATATTGTTTTTGTCTTGTTGATATCCATCAACATTACCATCGCATTCAACAACATCAACGTGCTCACGGGCACACCCGAACGTGCTCATTCCATAACCGGAGCACGTGCTGTGCTCACTCACCAACAGCATGAGCACGTGTTGTGCTCACTCAACAACCGGAGCACGTGCTGTGCTCACCCACCAACAACATGAGCACGTGTCGTGCTCACTCAACAACCGGAGCACGTGCAACAACAACAACCAACATCAGGCGGCGGGTGTGCATGCGTAAAATAAGCGTGTACACCCTTAGACTGTATTTATTTGAGGGCTTAGACCATCCGGGTTAAACTGCGAATCCAGTGTATATGGATCGCAACCCGAGACACCTCTGTCCCCACCCATTCTTTAAGGCAGTCTGTATGTAATTCACAATTGATTATCAGACTGAATTTGAATGCGCGCCATTTTTCTCCATATAATAAACTCATAGTCATGGCGTGCTTTCATAGTCAGTTTGACAATCAGCTGTGTGTTTTTTCCAGTATTTGTATTCAATGCCAACTCTGATTAACCAGATTTGATGTTGAATACAGAATGTGTAACTCAATTATTGCGCTTGGTATCTCACTGGTCCCCGGGTTTATTAGGTAATTAAAATACTAGAACACTGTCGCGCAGCTGCATAAGGCAACTCTACGCCACGGGGTTAGACCACGGCTTTTAGGTGCGAATGAGTTATTTTTGAGGGTGGGTCGTTTCTCCCCTCCCCATCTCTCCTCCCTCCTGTATTCGTCTGTTCCCCGTATATTTTGGTTTCAAAAAATGCATGGCGATAATCATGGCCGGATCGCCAGCTATTTGATGGCGTACTTTATGGTGCTATTTGATAGCCAATCTATAACCCTGGCCAATTTATCCTACCATACACCCATTCACTACCGCAAAGCCGTTCAGTGGCATGATACTATATTTATACCGTATTTCATAACCTTAACCCGAAATATAATACAGCCAATAACTGGCTTGATATAATGGTAATTCATAACCCTAGCCCGAAATACCTTGCAGCCAATCACTGGCTTACTATGATGGTAATTCATAACCCTAGCCCGAAATACCATAAAGCCAATTACTGGCATAATCTGATGATGATAATTCATAACCCCAACCCAAAATATAGTTAACTGGCTTGATATAATGGCAATTTATAACTCTAGCCCGAAATACTTTGCAGCCAATCACTGGCTCACTATAATGGTAATTCATAACCCTAGCCCGAAATACCATACAGCCAATCACTGCCCAAAATATAATACAGCCAATAACTGGCTTAATGTGATGATAATTCATAACCTTAGCCCGAAATACCTTGCAGCCAATCACTGGCTCACTATAATGGTAATTCATATCCCTAGCCCGAAATACCTTGCAGCCAATCACTGGCTCACTATAATGCCCGAAATACCATAAAGCCAATTACTGGCATAATCTGATAATGATAATTCATAACCCCAACCCGAAATATCATACAGCCAATAACTGGCTTGATATAATGGTACAGCCAATAACTGGCTTGATATAATGGTAATTCATAACTCTAGCCCGAAATACCATACAGCCAATCACTGGCTTAAAATGATGATAATTCATAACCCTAACCCGAAATATAATACCGCCAATAACTGGCTTAATATGATGGCAATTCATAACCTTAACCCGAAGTACCTTGCAGCCAATCACTCACTATAATGGTAATTCATAACCCTAGCCCGAAATACCATACAGCCAATCACTGCCCAAAATATAATACAGCCAATAACTGGCTTAATGTGATGGTAATTCATAACCTTAGCCCGAAATACCTTGCAGCCAATCACTGGCTCACTATAATGGTAATTCATAACCCTAGCCCGAAATACCTTGCAGCCAATCACTGGCTCACTATAATGGTAATTCATAACCCTAGCCCGAAATACCATGCAGCCAATCACTGCCCAAAATATAATACAGCCAATAACTGGCTTGATGTGATGGTAATTCATAACCTTAGCCCGAAATACCTTGCAGCCAATCACTGGCTCACTATAATGGTGATTCATAACCCTAGCCCGAAATACCTTGCAGCCAATCACTGGCTCACTATAATGGTAATTCATAACCCTAGCCCGAAATACCTTGCAGCCGATCACTGGCTCACTATGGTAATTCATAACCCTAGCCCGAAATACCATAAAGCCAATTACTGGCATAATCTGATAATGATAATTCATAACCCCAACCCGAAATATCATACAGACAAAAACTGGCTTGATATAATGGTAATTCATAACTCTAGCCCGAAATACCATACAGCCAATCACTGGCTTAAAATGATGATAATTCATAACCCTAACCCGAAATATGATACCGCCAATAACTGGCTTAATATGATGGCAATTCATAACCTTAACCCGAAATACCTTGCAGCCAATCACTGCTCACTATAATGGTAATTCATAACCCTAGCCCGAAATACCATACAGCCATTCACTGGCATGATATAATAATAATTCATAACCCTAGCCCGAAATACCATACAGCCAATCACTGGCGTAATGGTAATTCATAACCCTAGCCCGAAATACCATACAGCTAATCACTGGCATAATATAATGGTAATTCATTACCCTAGCCCGAAATACAATACAGCCATTCACTGGTATAATATAATAATAATTCATAACCCTAGCCCGAAATACCATACAGCCAATCATTGGCATAGTATAATGGTAATTCATAACCCTAGCCCGAAATACCATACAGCCAATCACTGGCATAGTATAATGGTAATTCATAACCCTAGCCCGAAATACCATACAGCAAATCACTGGCTTAATAAACGGTAATTCATAACCCTAGCCCGAAATACCATACAGCCATTTACTGGCATAAGATAATGGTCATAACCCTTGCCCAATATACCGAACATACCGATGGTAATTCATAACCCTAGCCCGAAATACCATACAGCCAATCACTGGCATAATATAATGGTAATTCATAACCCTAGCCCGAAATACCATACAGACAATCACTGGCATAATATAATGGTACTTCATAACCCTAGCCCGAAATACCATACAGCCAATCACTGGCATAATAAACGGTAATTCATAACCCTAGCCCGAAATACCATACAGTCATTTACTAGCATAAGATAATGGTCATAACCCTTGCCCAATATACAGTGGCGGTCATTGAAATAGGGACACCCAATTTTTTTCTGTTTTCTCATGTATCGTGTTTTCGTGTTACGCCTAATTAACTGTACATCATCTCAGTTTATGTCCAATGCTACTGCTACCTTGTTGCATTTCATGCAGCCTAAAAATGAACGGCTAATCGCAGCGGGTGGTCTTTTACAGGGGTATCGGCGCACGTACCACCAAGGTCGCTTTAGCGGTACACCAGTTGTTTGTGATTTTAGGGGTGTCAATACCAGGTGTGAGATTTTCCAAGTAAGGTTAAAGTCTTTTAATATGGTTCGGCCTAGTTTTTGAGGTTTATTATTCATCAAACAAGCATGTTCTGAACACCATCGTTCGCAATCGGATGATATCCGGTCACCAGCGTCGTTAACCTTCATGCAGTCATTTCAACCTCTTTGAATTTATCAGGATACTCCAGTTAGTTTGCAAGTGGTTGTTTGCAAGCTTTAAAGCCGTAAACAAGCTTTAATTCGGTAGGGAAGCGTCCATTAACCCCGAGCTCCACGGGCCGGTGCTTGCACGGCGCCGTGTCGGCGCTACGTATCGTGTGATTGCAGACTGTTCAAGTACTTTTGTTAGCTCTATTGTTATGTCAGTTTAACTTCACAAGTCAGGGATTGTTATACAACACCACCCGATCCCTAATCGGCTTCTACTCGCCAACTGACAACGATAACGGTCATCGTTACATAACCGGAGTTTGACTGCAGCCGTCGTTCGTGATAAAATGACTGCCCATTTCAATGTGAACATTTGTTATAGCAATGTAAAGAGTGGTCTGCCTGCTCTGGTGCTTATGGGTTACGTTTATCACGATAAACTGTTGATTGCATTGATTAACCGACATTATTCCCTCCCCTGGTAAAAGGCATTCAATATTGAGCAAAATCGCCGATGACAGTTGGCGGTATGAGCCGGGCAGTCAAGCCGTGATATGTTAGGATCTGGAAAATAATGGTACGTCTATCATTCCCCTAACATCACACAAACATCTTAACCCACTGCTATTCTTATAAAGAACGGTATAACAGAAACAAACAGTGGAACACCCCTGAAAACGACCTTGGTGGCGCGTGCGCCGATACCCCTTTTCGTCTCCTGACTATGGAATTGCTTGTTATGATGAAGATCACACGTTTTGCAACAATTGATCAACAACATTTTGCACTAATTGAAACGTTTTCCGAGCGAAATAACACAACACGAGAACAAAAAAACATAAAAAACAAAAAATTTTAAGGTGTCCCTATTTCATTGACCGCCACTGTACCATACATACAGCAATTTACTGGCCTAATATGATGGTAATTCATAACCCTAGCCCAATATACCATGCATGCATCCATTTACTGGCCTAATATGGTAATTCATAACCCTAGTCCACTATACCATACATACAGCCATTTACTGGCCTAGTATGGTAATTCATAACCCTAGCCCGCTATACCATACAGTCAATCACTGGCGTAAAATGACGATAATTCATAACCCTAGTCCACTATACCATACATGCATCCATTTACTGGCCTATTATGGTAATTCATAACCCTAGCCCACTATACCATACATACAGCCATTTACTGGCCTAATATGGTAATTCATAACACTAGCCCACTATCGGTAATTCATAACCCTAGCCCAATATACTATACATACAGCCATTTACTGGCCTATTATGATGGTAATTCATAGCCGTAGCCCAATATACCATACATACAGCCATTTACTGGCCTAATATGATGGTAATTCATAACCGTAGCCCAATATCATCATCATCGCTTTATTGGTCAAATAACAGACTGGATACATGTGAGCACAAAATTAATTGCGATAGATACATGCAACCGAGACCCAATATATTGCTAGCGAATGGCATAATATGGGTGGTAATTCATAACCCTAGCTCAATATACCATGCATACAGCCATTTACTGGCCTAATATGATGGTAACTCATAACCCTAGCCCAATATACCATACATGCAGCCATTTACTGGCCTAATATGATAGTAATTCATAACCCTAGCCCAATATACCATGCATACAGCCATTTACTGGCCTACTATATTGGTAATTCATAACCGTAGCCCAATATATTGCTAGCGAATGGCATAATATGGATGGTAATTCATAACCCTAGCTCAATATACCATGCATACAGCCATTTACTTGCCTAATATGATAGTAATTTATAACCCTAGCCCAATATACCATACATACAGCCATTTACTGGCCTAATATGATGGTAATTCATAACCGTAGCCCAATATATTGCTAGCGAATGGCATAATATGGATGGTAATTCATAACCCTAGCTCAATATACCATACGTACAGCCATTTACTGGCCTAATATGATGGTAATTCATAACCGTAGCCCAATATACCATACATACAGCCATTTACTGGCCTAATATGATGGTAATTCATAACCGTAGCCCAATATATTGCTAGCGAATGGCATAATATGGATGGTAATTCATAACCCTAGCTCAATATACCATGCATACAGCCATTTACTGGCCTAATATGATGGTAATTCATAACCCTAGCCCAATATACCATACATACAGCCGTAACCGGCCGTCAAGCTTAGTTGGTTAGGTGTTAGACTTTGGACCGCCAGGTCCCGGGTTCCACTCTTGGCTGCTGGTTTGGGTGGTGGCAGTCAGCGTACGGGTGAAGACACAAACGATATACCCCGGTACGCACACATACGATTTCCACTGATAATCGTGATACGATTTCCACTGATAATCGTGAACATCGTTTGGTTAGCCAACTCTGAGGCTGGAGTGGCGTTCCGTATCCTGGTGTGAGAAGGACAAATTGCCAAACACCATTATTCCTCACCGTATGTGGTTGAAAATCTGCTTGATTAGCCGATCAGTCAGATATTCAACTGACTGCTGTGTGTCGCATAGTTTATTTTATTTTTATACATTAGAATTTGAAAATTTAGAAGCGACGTTCTCGATAAAGTGGTGTGGAGTTTTTTTAATAATGACAATTTGAATTTTTTCAAATCAATTAATGACGGTCTTTCTAGTCTCCCAATCAATTTAAAGTGGTTTACGGGTACAAATGTAACAAAACAGTTACAAAACAATGGTGAGCGCGAATATCTTCATCGCGAAAATAAAAGAAAGAGATGGCGCTCAGAGATGATCAGTGTGTTGTTGCAATTGTTGTCGTTTTATTGTTGTTGTTATAATTGTCAATCGCAACAGTACCGTCTGCCCGGTCTTGTGATATCACTATCAGTCGTACTTCCCTCCTGTTGTTGGTGTTGAGCATGGTTTCTGGTCGAGTCCTGTATCTCACCAAATGCTACACGGTCATTGTTGTTGTTGTTGTTATTCGTCCGTTTCGCCAGTTCCGCGGCGTGATTCGTAGCGTTATCACGACTTCCACCGAAAAGGGAGGATCGCTTCGAACCAGCTTCCAACCAACCTGCAACGAGTCATTTGGTCAGTGAGTGAGTGGTGTGATGGAATATGTGTGTGACTGCGTGGGCGAATGAGCGAGTGAGTGAATAAGTGAGTTAGTTACTGCGTGAGCGAGTAAGTGAGTGATTGAATGTATGAGTGAGTGTGGAATAAGTGAATAAACGAGTGAGTGAGTGTGAATTAAGTGAATGAACGAGTGAGTGAGTGTGGAATAAGTGAATGAACGAGTGAGTTAGTGTATAATAAGTGAATGAACGAGTGAGTGAGTGTGGAGTAAGTGAATGAACGAGTGAGTGAGTGTGGAATAAGTGAATGAACGAGTGAGTGAGGGATTTGATGCATGAGTGAGTGAGTGTGGAATAAGTGAATGAACGAGTGAGTGAGTGATTTGATGTATGAGTGAGTGAGTGTGGAATAAGTGAATGAACGAGTGAGTGAGTGATTTGATGTATGAGTGAGTGAGTGTGGAATAAGTGAATGAACGAGTGAGTGAGAAAGTGAAACAACGAGTAAGTCACCGACCTTGCCTGACCCGTGATATCACATAAAAAGCTAAATGGTGCCAAAGATCACTGGTGAGGTCGATTTGCTGTTGTTGATGGGCATAGACGGCCGGTGAACACTGGAAGTTAATTGATGAGTTGCTCATTGAGTCATTCACTCACTCACTCATTCACTCATTCAATCACTCACTTACCTCAGGCACTCGCTGTCTGGCGAATTCAATCACGGATGTATGAATACAAAGAGCAAATGATACCCAGTCGTCGTCTTTGATACCCTGAAATCTGACTGAGTAAATGACTGATCAACACCAACTGGCTGACTTACTGTCTGAATGACTGAAAGAATGACTGGCGGACTGACTTATTTACTGACAGACTGACCGAATATTGAGAATGTCGTCTGCCCAGTTCTTTCAATTTTTGAGAATAAGCTTCTCTTTCATTCGTGTTGGCGTTATGGCCAACCATTGTGTATATGGTCACCGCGTTACCAATCATCTATAACGAGCAAGTGAGTTAGTGTGTGGATGAGTAAATAAATTGGTGAGTGAACGACGTTCATACATAGGAGTGGTTTAATGAGTCATTAAGTGAGTGGATAATGATTGGGCAAGTGAGTGCATGGCACGTGAGTGAGTAATTGTGTGTGTGAGTAGTGAGTGAGTGAATGAGTTAGTAAGTGAGAGAGAGATTGAATGCATGGGTGAGTGAGGTAGTAAATGAAAGAGTGAGTGGAAGAAGGACTGAAGAAGAGTGTGAGTAAGTTAGGTAAAATACAAGTAAGTGATTCAGTGAGTGGGAGAATGGTTTATTGAGTGAGTGAGTGGGAGAAACAACGAAGGACTGAGAGAATGAGTGAGTTGATTGGTGAATGGATGAATCAGTGGCTTAATAATAGGTGAAGGAAAGAGTGGATGAATGTGGGTTAATAATAGGTGAAGGAAAGAGTGGATGAATGAGTGAGTTGATAGGTGAGGTAGTGAGTGGATGAATGAGTAAGTTGATAGGTGAGTGGATAAATGAGTGAGTTGATAGGTGAGGGAGTGAGTGACCAACATGCACAATCGCGAGAGCCTGACTGCGAAACTGTTTGCTCTGGTACCAGGTCTCTATCGAATCCGACTTTTGAACGCCAAACATTTGTTTTGTTTGTGGCACGGCAACGAACAGATTTTCGATGAACCTGAAGCGAATACTTGTGCTAGAAAACTTCCAATGAACTAAGAATGATGTTATATATTAAGCTTATGGCTTTTCGGTTTTGTGGCCATTTCTCAATTGAATAGGAAACATAATTTCAAAGGTGCGATATTTTCTGTATGATTTTTCACATTGTTTCCTGTGTGGGGCTTGCTGATGAAAAAACGTCAGAGCATCTCAGCATGTCTCTACAGGCATTGGAAAGTCTTACAGAGGCCAAAATCGACCGGGTCTCAAATTTAGCCTCCCAAACGATTGAGAAAGCTCTATTCGATACAATTTGTACTTTGGGTTCGGGCAACGAAAGGAGTAATCGTAGCGGTTGACTATAAGTTAAAGTATTTGGTGATCTCAACGTCTGGAGTGGGAAAGGATATGATCAAAAATACGAAAGCTACTTCTCTAATTATAAAACGTAAAATCTATTAAATGATTAAAATTTTGGTTGTCACTTACGTATTCATGCTCTGATTTGATTACACGCAAAATGTATTAGGTTTATGTAATACCATTTGGTTACTCGACTATTTCTAGCTTGGTCAGGGGTATCTGATTACTAAAAAAGCTGTTCTGCAAACCTCATGCGACACATACAATCAATGAGGCGTACTTAATAGTAAGATGTATGAAAGTAATGTAAAATTTCAAAAGATGTTTGTGTTTTCCAGAGCATGGCAAATTTTTGGCTAAATCTTCATAGAAACCCGGACTGACTACAGCTTATGAATGACGCACGATTTAGAAAAGTTAACATGACTATTTCCTTCTCATTCTAATTCTAAAGTCTCTTTAGAACCAACTTTGAAGCCAAGGCGAACAGCTCGTTTTGGTCACTCGGCCATAACGCACGTATCAACTGAGCTTCGTTGCGTGAATAATGTGGTGGTTCGGGCTGGAAACATAACCACTCACTCACTCACTCACTCACTCACTCACTCACTCACTCACTCACACACTCACTCACTCATTCACTCACTCATTCACTCACTCATTCACTCACTCACTCACTCACTCACTCACTCACTCACACACTCACTCACACTCACTCACTCACTCACTCACTCACTCACTCCCTCACTCATTCACTCACTCACTCACACACTCACTCATTCACTCACTCACTCACTCACTCACTCACTCACTCACTCACGTGTTCAAGTGCACTGACGTCTAAACCCGTATGCCTATGTTGGTAACATTGACTGATATGACTGAACATGCCTGCTGCTTGCTGCATCATTCGTTGAGTACGACCTGGAAAACTAACGCACTGACTGACTGACTGACGGACTGACTTACTGACTGACTGACTGACTGTCTGTCTGGCTAACTGACTGACTGACTGACTGACCGACTGACTGACCTCTTGCTGATAGCGATCGTCGCATTTCAATCAGATGCCGACGACTGGCCTCGGCTGACGTGCCGGCTGTGTTCATTCTTGGCCACTCAGCCTGAAACGTGCTTACTCACTAACTCACGCACTCACTCATTCACTCACTCACTCACTCACTCACTCACTCACTCACTCACTCACTCACTCACTCACTCACTCCCTTACTCACTAACTCACGCACTCACTCACTCACTCACTCACTCACTCACTCACTCACTCACTCACTCACTCACTCACTCACTCACTCACTCACTCACTCACTCACTCACGCACTCACTCATTCACTCACTCACTCACTCACTCACTCACTCACTCACTCACTAACTAACTCACTTACTCACTCACTCACCGAGCACACGGAATGGGGTTTCGGTGTCAGCGGCACGGCAGAGTGTTTTGACTGTGGTGGCAGACTCAAGCGATCTTTATTCCGTTTAATCCCAGGCCCCAATAAGTCTCCACTGGCCATAATAAAGCGATATTAACCACTGAAAAACAAATTTAGCTTACCCACAATTCGATTTAGAGATTTGTTGTAAAAAATCGATTTCCCTGCCAAAAGCTTCCTGCAAACCACAAGCGAATATCCAGGGGTTTAATGATTGGTCTGCTTTGGTAATCTTCAAACTGATCTGGTATAGCTTGGTCACGGTTTCTCGTTATAATTTTTTTATTATGGACCCGTTTCGCACATATCAATGAATTCGTATGTTGTCAAAATGTCATGTCATGTGAAACGCGAAAAAATCATCAAAAAGTCATCAAAATTTTAAACGCGCGCCAAAACCATATTTGAATTGAACCTGCGCGCCAAAAAGTTTTGAGTAACAAGAAACTCTGGATAGGCTATAATGTTCAATCTGATGCCTTTCCTCTGGTAATCTTCAATCTGATGACATTCTAATCTCTCATTTCATTTGACTGCTTCGCCGACGGGGGAAATGGCTTTAACAGGAAAACGGTCCTAATCGGCTTTCTGTAAATACGATTCCTGTTTCAGGTTCGGGTGAGTCTGAGAAGGGAAGAGTAAAGACGATTCCCTTATCTTTGATTCTAGAAAATAAAAAAAAACTAGAAATTACAGATTTAATTAACTTTTGAAAACTCGTTTCATGTTACTCTGTTGATTTTATTTTGAAATTTATTTTAGTGAAAGCTAACTTAAAATCATGGAATCTTGAAATATAAGTCTGAGAAAGTAATAACAGAAAAAAAACTTGGAGTCTTAGAATCCAAAATAAAATGGTGCAAAAACGGAATGTGCCTTACGGACATCAAGTAATGGAGCGTACCAACAAGCTTTGGATACTGAGAGGTTATCATGAACGATGGTATGGCGAACAACCTGAACACTTCAAGGATTATAGCAAACCATGAAACATCACCTTACAATGAACTTTGAGTATTTGATCGAAAACTTTCAGTTTAGGGCAAGTTGAAAGTTACTGCTACAATAAACTGTTTAACTTATGTGAAACGTTATTCGAAACACTTCACACCTTCACACCTAATATTTTTTTTCACATGTTGAAATCATTGTCAATATACGTTATAAACAAGTGAAATGAACTTTTACACATGCCAACTTGCAGGATGAACTCGGTCTGACACGTGATCGTAAACAAGTTTATCCACTAATGGGTTAGTCCAATAGTTGAACCCATGGGACCACTGGTCGACGAGCTACATAATTCTCCAAAGGGAGGGAATTTCGTCAAAGAGGGGCGAATGAGTAGTTTTCCATTTTAGGCCATTTTATTTACACCTTGGGAAAAAATTCTACTTTTTAAAAACGCCAAAGAGGGGAGCTTCAACTTTTTTCACCCATTCTCGTCCGCTAGTGCATAGGACGGTCGCATGCTCCATACCAATTACAGGCCGTTTCCAAGTTGATGAAAATTGGCAATCTGGTAATTTCATGTAACTAATTCTCAAAAATGGGGAATGGACATGAATTGCGATCAGTTGTACAAGAAAAAACAATAATAATGTCAAGTGTTTCTTGCGAGGTTTGGGGCAAAAGGTACCGAGGGAATAAAGGAATAAAGGTATTGAACCTGATGATTGCATGTTATACAATAGAGCTGTGTGGTTGAGTGGAGTGCGCCAAAGCACTACCGACGCCTTTGCGGTTGCGGTCAGATTTTTTGAATTAACTTTCAATGAAATGAAACATCTTAATTAAATGAGAGTCAGGGGAAATGTACATATATTTAGTTTCTTGGTTAACATTTGATATGTGTCGGATATTGTTTGATACTGTTTGATATTGCTCTTCCTAGAACCAGCGCGATTATTATATTGTTAGCACACTACTATTTCACATAATTCTTCTTGTTTACTCATGTAAAGCAGGTAAAATATCAATTATGATAACATATAGATTCACTAATAGTTGACAAACAATTGTCATAGAAATCACCTGTGGACTTCAGCAGTGAAAAGTTTGTTATTATTCAGTTGGTAACGGGATTCATGAGTAATTATTATTATTCAAAATGTTGTTTCTGCGAGCAAAACTATTGCCCAAAACGTCTGATAATGGATATTCCCTAATTTTAACTCGACTCGGTTGACCATAGTTTAACACATTAGCATGGGGTGATGATGATCGTGTGCGTGTTAACACTGATTGTCTGATGTTTCATTATCAGATTTTTTTCGGCAAAATTTTTGTTTGCAGAAACAACAAACGGGCTTTACCTATGCATGCACAATATCCTATCCATCGTTGAGTTCCTTGTTATTGATAAAAAAATTCACGCGCAAACTTGAATTCAAATTTGCTCTTGGCGCGCATTTGAAGTTTTGAGAATCAAAATTCTTTACATGACATACGAAGATGGCGAATCGGACGCCGTAGTATGTTGACCGTGGTACATACATACATGTAGACACATAGACATGCATGCACCATTGCCATGTATGTACTGTACGTACATACATGAGTACTCACTGAACGGACGAGCCAATCTTCCAAAAGGATGGGAGCTGGTTCAAAGATTGGGGATCCGCAGTTCGAGGCCATTCTACGTACATCTTGAAGAACAGAATTTATTTTTAAACCCACCAAAAGAGGGGGGATTTCCACTTTTCCCCATCCTTCTCGTCCGCTCGTGTGTATAAGTACGCCCCGGCACACAACAAGCAAACGGACTCACTGGCGGACGACTCAAACCTCCAAAGGGAGGGGAATCTATCCGAAAAGAGGGGAATTGGCAAACATTAGGTCATTTTACCTACACCTTAGGGAATGAATTCTACTTTTTGAAAACGCCAAAGAGGGGGGAACTCCACTTTTCCCTCCCCTCCTCGTCCGCTATTGTGTGTGTGTGCCGAAGCAGCTGTTGTGTCGAATCAATTCCTTACCGCCTCACTCGGGCCAGTCCGTACCGAATCGGTGAGCAGCTCCACACCGGCAGGGGGATTATCCCCAAAGAAAAGGTAAACAACTGCCCAAAGAAGTCACAAGATAAAACCTCGTGGGCACTGAGTTTTACTGATGACGAGTTTTTTCATAGTTATATAAATAGGACGGTACGGTGGCAGGGTGGCTAGTGACTGTAAGGTACATACATACGGGGAGACATGTATGTATGTATGTAGGTACATACATATGCACGTGAGGATGTATGAAAGGGATGTACGTACATATGTACATACATACAGTATGTACAAGTCAGGCGGTGCTTCAGTTCGAATGTATGTACAGTACGTGTATGTGTGAAATTACGGTGTATATGTACATATGTAGGTCCGGAGGATATGCTGATGATTAACTGAAATATACTATGAAGAATTTTGTGACTTGTATATTTTTTCAGCAGTTTGATCGTTTCCCATAGAAACTCCATTTTGCCGAAAACTCATTTTTTTCGGAAGTTGGCCTCAAGATAACTCTTTGAAAGTTGATTAAAACATTTAGATCATTTTAAGAAATCAGTCACCCAAAATCGAAAAGCTTGTACATCTATTTGCTTGAAAATCGGCAATTCAAGCTAACTTTTCTGAAATTTGATTCGAACGCTGATTCATGTTTCTAGGAAACTAGTCATTCACATTGGAGAAGCTAAATCGGGGTTTCATTTGCTTAATTCTACATGTAGCTGAAAAGAATACCAATTAGCAAATAATAAGAATAGAGCTTGTTCTATGAATGCAAAACAAGTGTGTATTCATACGTTCAATGAAAGGTAGATACCTATAACTGGAATATTTACCGGAGCCTAAAAAACATAACTAAAACTAGACTAAAATACAACCAGGCGTTTTAGGCCGATTAAAGGGTATATTATAGCAACGAAAAGAAATTGCATCGCATCATCTTAGTTATACGAGCTTTGAAGCACAGGAAAATTTCATCGACAGCTATGTTTTGCACTGTGTAACGACAACCACCAACAACTGTCGTGTAGGTCAGGTCGAAAAATCATTGTTTCTCGCGGCTTAATTTATTTTTCCGGCTACTGAATTAATTGAATGGGGAGGGGTAGTTTTCGTTACGATATTCATAAAAAAAACAGGCCATCCTATATACATACATAATTGATAGAATTGCAGAAAATAGATATTGCTTATGAAAAATTTACATATTACACTGTACATATAAAAAATATGTCGGTGCTCACCACAGTAGGAACATACAGTCAGCCAACCAGTCATTAAGTCATGTCAGGCAGTCAATCAGTCAGTCAATAAGTTTGTCAGTTCAGTTAAGTCCCATTCGGCGGAAACATCATGTATGTAACTCTACAATCATGAAACAACTGTAAGTATGCGTCAAAATACACAGATTTATGATATGTAAAAGAAGTTTGCTTTGTATATGTATACTGTATAATATGTCCTACGCACACATAATGCTAGCTGTGATTGAAAGTGAGAGTTCGTGCTGATACATATGTATCATAATGTATGTAACTAAATACATTCAAGGCACATATGTACATACATTTACTAATGTACTGTATGTACTTGTGTATGTTTGTATGTATGTAAGGCAATAGTTCGAATGTTTCAGGGTACTGACAGGAAACTTTCACTTGTTGAGGCTATTTTTGTAGATCTGGGTGCGTGAACTCGTGCCTGTTAGGTATGAGAGTGATTAAGTGAGTGAGTGAAACAATGAATGAGCGAATGAGTGAGTGAGTGAGTGCGTGAGTGAGTGAGTGAGTGAGTGAGTGAGTGAGTGAGTGAGTGAGTGAGTGAGTGAGTGAGTGAGTGAGTGAGTGAGTGAGTGAGTGAGTGAGTGAGTGAGTGAGTGAGTGAGTGAGTGAGTGAGTGAGTGAGTGAGTGAGTGATGAACTTGATTTTCAAATAAATAGATAACAGCCTGTCGGCTGATAGTTCGAATATGCGAATCATCGTTGAACATGTTTCATTCACTGCACTAGAAATGAAGAAGTGAGAGTGTTAAATAAAGCTTAAAATCCCGTAAAATAAACACCGCGACAGAGCATAAATTGACAACGGACCATATAATTATACACTGTGCGATGTATTTCAGACATAACTCACTCACTCACTCACTCACTCACTCACTCACTCACTCACTCACTCACTCACTCACTCACTCACTCACTCACTCACTCACTCACTCACTCACTCACTCACTCACTCACTCACTCACTCACTCACTCACTCACTCACTCACTCACTCACTCACTCACTCACTCACTCACTCACTCACTCACTCACTCACTAACTCACCCACTAACTCACTCACTAACTCACTCACTCACTCACTCACCCACTTATCTGAACAAATGTCATTGAATTGTATTGGGTTTAATCAGTTGTCACCAGATGGAAAACACCTGCAAACACCGAATAGGAAAATGCGCTCCTCATTCCTAAAATATTCCGAGCTAACCGAATTAAAAAAAATCCCCAAACAGCTCCCAATCCATTAAGATCACACCTGTCCATGGGTGTATGTTAGTTCACAGTCAGGGGGTGACAATGCCGGGGAGCCGAGTCAGCCAGGTTGGAAAAGGTTCTGTACGTCTATACCTGGCACAATAGGCTGCCTAGCACAGTCACCTCCTCCCGACTGTGAACGTATAACCATAGCTGGGCTTGAGAATGCTATCTGTCAATGCCAATTTATTTGTAAATAGTGACTTGATCTTCGAATTCTTCTGGAACATGTTTCCTAGTCGGTGAAGTAAGTGAAGTAAAAAGTAACATCTCAGTAAACACAATGGTGCAAAGCGTGTTAGCGTGTTTACCATTGTTTTACTTCACATTTTTTTACATATTCTTCTTATTTCTCACTTTCTTTACTATTAGTTTCCACGAAGAAACTTTGGTGTCCTGGACCAGAGTAATTGAGCCAATTTTTGCTACAATACAATCATTGTATTAACTATTTATCAGCTTTTGCTTGCTTTTGTTTGAGAATCTTATTCTTGTTTTGTAATAACCAATTTCGGTTCACGACCGCTAAATCGCGCTGAATATGATTGTATTTAAGAAAGGCGAGAATCTGGTTCTGACTATTCGAGAAGGTGGTGTTGAAATTCCAGAACTTGATCGTCAACTTCATTGGTTTTCGCATTTTTTTGTCTGTTCTTGTTATTAATTATGAGGCTTATTTAGATGGAGATAAACCCGGAGCTTCCAGTGGTTCCTGTAAAGAACATCTGTTCAGAAGATCACTGGTAATTATCTAGCAATACACCTGCGTCAGGGATTCGGTGCGGACGGTTATTAAACCTCCATCCCTTAGCAGACGAGAAGGGGTGGAATTCCCCCTTCTTTGGCGATTTCAAAAAGTTGAATTTGTTCTCTAAGGTGTAAGTAAAATGACCTGAAAACTGCCAGTTCCCCCCTCTTTGGGGTATTAGCTCGTACGCAAGTGTCTTCATCCACTTGTTATTCTGAACGTGCCGTTAACTTAACGTTCACAAAATATCATAACGACGTTGGAAATATATCAACAGATTCTGAATCCTAATCTATTGACGTATCCACCGATTCTGAACCATGATAATCGTTTCGTTAACTTCAGTAATTTACTGAGCACACTAGAAGGTCCGAGCCACTAATTATCAATTAGCTCAAGACAATGGTCTTATGAAGCAACCATCAATTAACTTAATACAGGCAAATGTCGATCATATGATAACGATAATCATTCATGATCACGGAATGAGTTGCTCAGAATCACATTCACCTTGATCCTAGATATGTACACCCACATGATTTGGCTAGAAACACCATGATCACCACATCAATTGGTCATAAGTGTTATGAAAATCACATGTGTTGATGTGAGTCCACAATGATCACCACATGAGCCGATCATAATCCCAATGATCACCACATGAATTGGTCAGAATGATCATGGTCACCACATGAATTAGTCAGAATCACCATGTTCACCACTTAAATTCATCAGAAGCACATGATATTCATCATCAGAAGCACAAGATATTCATATGAAGTCATAAGAATCCCCCATTCACAAAGCTCTTCCTAGAACCACCGCGAATATTATTTTGTTAGCGCACTCCTGTTTCACCTAATTCTTGCTCTGTAAAGCAGGTATGTAATATAACATTTGTGATAATATTCAATGTAAATCCACGGATAATTGACAAACAATAATTCTGGAAATCACCTGTTGACTTCAGTCAGCAGTGGAATGTTAGTTATTTTTGAGTTGGTAACGGGATTCATGGTCATCTAGTATTTTCCACACTATAGGGTCTATACACACAATAAAATTAACATCTGCAACGTGGACCAGATGCAATACGAAGCGATGCTTGCGATCAATTAGCCGGTTGGGGCAGATCACCAGCGGACGAGATGGGGTGGGAAAAGTGGAATTTCCCCCTCTTTGGCGGTTTAGAAAAATGGAATTTGTTCTCTAAGGTGTAGGTAAAATGACTCAAATTCCCCTCATTGGAGAAAATCCCTTCCCTTTGGAGATTTGGCTCGTCCGCCGGTGGGGCAGATGTAAAACAACATTTGATCGGTTTATAATTCGTTCTCGATCCGTTACCCAAACACCGTTTTTGTAATATATTGAGTAATGTAAAGAACTTGTTGACAATCTAATTGACAATGATAATTGACATGTTATTGTATAGAGCAGTTCGGTGGAGTTGAGTCCAGCAGTTCAGTTGAGTTAAGTCGAGCAGTTCGATTGAGTTGCGTCGAGCACTTGATTAAGATTTTTATAAATTTTTTGACTATAATTTTTATCAAAAACTCTCAAAACGGTCAAATGAAGTATATGATAAAGTTGAACCTATTTTTATTCAGACTAAAACTTCGAAAACACGCTCAAAATACATATGTCATTCTCTAGTAAAAGCGACTTTCTCACTCTCAAAATTTTCAAACACGTTTCAAAACTGGAGTTTTTTTTTGATGAAACTCATCTGTTTTAGGCGGGGAAAGGTTAACACAGTGATTTTTATATCGGATCAAAGTTTAGTCGTTTTTTTTGGCCCACCCTGTATATTTTAATGCTTTTTTCTTTTTCTATAAAAAGTGACGATGGGAAACGATGGGAAACTTTTAGAAAATTGTTTTGTTTTCACTAGGTTCTCAGGTTCTCAAGTTAGTTAGTCTTTCATAATCCATAATACAGAAGCTTGTTCAGTTAATCTGATTTATGATATTTTTTAATATATTTTTACAGATTCCATGTTATAGACGAATAGTTCGAACTAAACCATGAATTCAACCCAATTAGTTGATTTCACATTTGTGCGATACAGCGGTGCTGTTCGGTTTATATATTGTATGATAGTTGTCGTGCCGTATTCAATCGTGTGCTGGGTTAGTGAGTGAGTGAGTGAGTGAGTGAGTGAGGCAGTTTTCCATAAGCTACCCTTTTTTCATCTTCAAGTTTCTCAAATCGCTCATATGCCTAAGCCTAAGCCAAACACGGAGCCAAAATTCATTCCTAAGCCTAAGCCTACATAAGTTCCAAGCTCGGAACTAAGCCTAAGCCGGAGCCTTAATCGAATGGATTGAAGTTGAACAGCAAAATAAGAAAAAGGGTAGGGTATGGAGATTGAGCGAGTGAGTGAGTGAATGAGCTAGTGAGTGAGGGAGTGAGTGAGTATGAGTGAGTGAGTAAATGAGTAAGTCGATGAAGATGCTTAAATTTTTTAGAAATTTATCGCAAGTAAGCCGTTCAAGCAGAGCAAAATATTCAACCTGCTCTTTATTTACGGGCTTTTCGACATTACAATGTTGAGTGGCTGCTTCGTGTTAAGTATTACTGATCTGTTTCAAGTCGATATACCATACACATTACTTGTGGTGAGTCGATTACTCACTCACTCACTCACTCACTCACTCACTCATTCACTCACTCACTCACTCACTCACTCACTAACTCACTCACTCACTCACTCATTCACTCACTCACTCACTCACTCACTCACTCACTCACTCACTCACTCACTCACTCACTCACTCACTCACTCACTCACTCACTCACTCACTTACTCACTCACTCACTCATTCACTCACTCACTCACTCACTCACTCACTCACTAACTCACTAACTCACTCACTCACTCACTCACTCACTCACTCACTCACTCACTCACTCACTCACTCACTCACTCACTCACTCACTCACTCACTCACTCACTCACTCACTCACTCACTCACTCACTCACTCACTCACTCACTCACTCACTCACTCACTCATTCGCTCACTCACACACTCAATCACTTACTACCTCACTCACTCGAAAACTTAATCACTTACTCACGCACTCGCTGACTTACTCACTCATTCACGCACTGATTCACTTCCTCACTCACTCACTCACTTACTCATTCACTCATATTTTTAGTTGGCTCATGCACTTGCCTTCGGCAGTTATTGGTCTGTTTACTATCTGAATACGGTAGTAGCCATTAATCGATTAGTAACCATTTGCCAATTGAAGTGTGAGACATGGGTGACAGCGAGGATCGCTATCAAAGTGAGTGAGTAAGTGAGTAAGTGAGTAAGTTAGTGAGTAAGTGAGTGAGTAAGCTGAGTAAGATAGTGAGTAAGTGAGTGAGTGAGTGAGTGAGTGAGTGACCGAGTGAGTGAATGAGT
>OZ038447.1:3471397-3519200 GCA_964036265.1 Daptonema setosum | reverse complement strand
GGAAATGAAATCAAATATATATATATATACTCACTCACTAACTAACTCACTCACTCACTCACTCACTCACTCACTCACTCATTCGCTCACTCACACACTCAATCACTTACTACCTCACTCACTCGAAAACTTAATCACTTACTCACGCACTCGCTGACTTACTCACTCATTCACGCACTGATTCACTTCCTCACTCACTCACTCACTTACTCATTCACTCATATTTTTAGTTGGCTCATGCACTTGCCTTCGGCAGTTATTGGTCTGTTTACTATCTGAATACGGTAGTAGCCATTAATCGATTAGTAACCATTTGCCAATTGAAGTGTGAGACATGGGTGACAGCGAGGATCGCTATCAAAGTGAGTGAGTAAGTGAGTAAGTGAGTAAGTTAGTGAGTAAGTGAGTGAGTAAGTGAGTAAGATAGTGAGTAAGTGAGTGAGTGAGTGAGTAAGTGAGTAAGTTAGTGAGTAAGTGAGTGAGTAAGTGAGTAAGATAGTGAGTAAGTGAGTAAGTGAGTGAGTGAGTGAGTGAGTGAGTGAGTGAGTGACCGAGTGAGTGAATGAGTGAATAAACGTCACATTTTGTTTTATTAGATACAAATCATCATTGCAACTGTACTTTTCTTGACACAATTCTTCATAACCGGCATATGGGTTACGAGTTCATATGAGCGAACCACAGCTACACGGTGATTTTTTTTTAAATTTTTTTACTTTTTTGATGTTTTTAACTCACGATATAATCGGTTAAAAATAGAAAACTTTTGTTTAGATGAAAGTTCGTTTTTTTCCTCATAATGCAATCACGAAAAACTCGAAGTAAAAACATTTAATTGGATAGAAAACATGCATTTTATATCGCACTCAGTTTTCGCTCCGAGACCAGGTCCCAAGGACGCATTTGTCATAAGCAGCAGTGCATAAAGTTTTTGCCATACCATTTTCAATGCATTATATTGTGTTTGTTTTGAGTTTCTTAATTTTCTCATGTGTAAAAATAGACGATATCACCTCTGAACAAAAGTTTTCAATTTAAAACCAATTCTCACGTGAGTTATAGAACTTCAAAGTTTTCTTGCATAAAGATGCACCAGTTTAGGCACCCAATGCCAAAAGTTTCTGTGATATGGGGGTAAGTCTCTTTTCAGGGAACTTGGTAAAGGATGGGGCCAGGAGCCGACTGATTTTCACTTTATCGCCGTTTACTACTTTGTGGAATTCGTTTTTGTGTTTGTTAATCTTCTCACTGCAGTCGCCTGCTATATCGGAATATACGCCTATCTGAAATTTAAGGTGAGCTAAGGTTACATTATATTGTGGAGTGAGTGAGTGAGCGAGTGAGTGAGTGAATGAGTGAGTGAGTGAGTGAGTGAGTGCGTGAGTGAGTGAGTGAATGAGTGAGTGAGTGAGTGAGTGAGTGAGTGAGTGAGTGAGTGAGTGAAAGAGTGAGTGATAATTGTAGCACGCATCCTTCCGAGATACCACAGGCCTCACTGCTGACCAACAATCACGGCAACGCAATATTGCTGTTCAGACATCCGTCGTGACCGCAGTCTATTTCTTAACGGTTGTTGTTGTTGTTGTTGTTGTTGTTGTTGTTGTTGTTGTTGTTGTTGTTGTTGTTGATGTTGTTGTTGTTGTTGTTGTTGTTGTTGTTGTTGTTGTTGTTGTTGTTGTTGTTGTTGTTGTTGTTGTTGTTGTTGTTGTTGTTGTTGTTGTTGTTGTTGTTGTTGTTGTTGTTGTTGTTGTTGTTGTTGTTAGTTTTATTTTGTTTATTTCAGTACATGATGTTCCCGATTATGATTGGCTACCCAAAATTCGCGGAAGGTCAGTGGGGGCAACTGGTCACGGACCTCGTGTGGATATCGCAATCCGCAGTTAATCCCGTGGTTTACATGTGCCTAAACAGGTTGTTGCTGTTGTTGTTGTTGTTGTTGTTGTTGTTGTTGTTGTTATAATTTCACAATATGCGTGTTTCAGAAGGTTACGAAAATCGGTTCGAGCCACAGTTCGACGCATGACCATCGCCCCACAGCCCACGCCCATTGCCGTCGTACCAATGAAAATTCGCTACTGAAACCCGTACGTTAATCATGATCGAGATTTCCGAGTGTGACCGCCATTTCCACCCAAATCTAAAGGGCTGCCTGAGATTCAAGTGAAAAGTTGTTGTGTTATGTACAGTAACTGGTGGTTAAGTGGGCGACACATGCGAGTGTTACACGTTAACGTGTCATTTTTTCACTCGAATCTCCAGAAGCTCGTTATATACTATGTAGGTATCATACAAAACCAATGTACAGAATGTATTCAGCTGTTATTGATTAGATTCGCTCGACTTGAAACAGTGTCATGGCCAAAAACATGGCCATTGTTAAGATTGAAATCCACCTGATCCAGGTGTATTTTTTTCTATAGAAACGCCCTCATCTTCTTGGCGGACGAGCAAAACATCCAAAGAGCAGAGATTTTCGTCAAACAGGGGGGAGTTAGGCCATGTTACATATACCTTAAGGAACAAGGTTCCACTTGTTCAACTCGCAAAAGGCCATTCAAATACTGTCTTTCGGCAAAATGATCATGTTTTGTGCACCGTTTGAATAATACATAAACTTATGTCATCGTTGATAAATAGTAGCAAGCAATAGTTTTTGAGTAGTTATAAAGAGTTTATTAAATGAGTCATCATCACATATTGTTGAGAATGATATAACATAATGCTACACATGTACGTAGATACATAGGATGTACGACGAAAATTAGAAAATATTTCGTGAAAAACATATTTTTTGATGTTGTATAAATTCGTTGAAATTTTGAATGCGTTATGTACAATTTTTGTTGTTGTTGTTGTTTTTGTTTTTGTTGTTTTTGTTGTTTTTGATGTTGTTGTTGTTCAGCCGACGCGTTTGCACGCACCAATATGTGCCTTGCAGTTCGGACACGTGTGGATCACGTCTTTAGCACCTTTGCTATACATCGGTATCAAGCAACAGCCGCACCAGCATCTGAAATATTATTGTTGATTGAAATATTTTTGCACGGTTTATGTTTCTGAAAGCTGATTTCATGTATTTGAAGACAACTTCTAATAATGACTCATTCCTCACTTGCTCACTCACTGATTCAATCGGGATCTCATTGATTGGCACTGACTCACACATTTACATACTCAATCACTCGCTCACTCACTCGCTCACTCACTCACTCACTCGCTCACTCACCCGATCAGAATTAACAACACGACGAGAATCCAAGTGAGTGTGCCGTTCTGGTACTCAATACTGGTCATGACCTGAAAAAAAACTGCTGGACAACAACAACAACAACAAAAACAAAAAACAACAACAACAACAACAACAACAACAACAACAACAACAACAACAACAACAACACTAACATCGGCATGGCATACTTGACAGTTCACTTGCTGAGGCGTGTCACCGAATATCTGTGGCTGAACGATTATAACTTGTTGTGGTGGTGGTGGACTGGCAGAAGGATTCGCTTAAAAAACTCACTCACTCACTCACTCACTCACTCACTCACTCACTCACTCACTCACTCACTCACTCACTCATTTACTCACTCACTCACACTCACCCTCTCACTCATTCACTTACTCACTTACTCACTCACTCACTCACTCACTCACTCACTCACTCACTCACTCACTCACTCACTCACTCACTCACTCACTCACTCACCTCACTTACTCACTCACTCAATCACTCACTCACTCACTCGCTCACTCATTCACTCACTCACTCACTCACTCACTCACTCACCATCTGGGTAAGCCGGAGGATATTGGTCCTTGGACATGTTTGTAATTTCTTTCCCTGAAAAAAAGTTGTGGTGAACTATCTTTCTTGACTTTTTCACTCGTTATTTCTTGAACTTTAGGAGAAGGGTTATAATATTTTATCAAGAAACGATAAATTCACACCAATATATAAGTTGCAATAAATGAAAGCGTTACACTGTGTTGTTGGCTTATCAGCGATGGCAAAACACTGTGATATGATAAAGTTATACTCGAACAGTCATGGTACATATTTACTCAGACTTGGTCCATCCCAAACATTCACAGTCACAATCAGTTTGGGTTAACCAAATTATTCGCTTATTCCACGGAATATTAAGTTAATAACAGAATCACCGAATCAATTCGACGAAATCAACTAAGTTATTTTACTAATGAAAATGAAAATCTATAACATAATCACGGTTTAATTCGGTGATACGAATTCGGCGTTCTAGGAATCGAATATTCACTCATTCAAATATATGGCTCTGAGGATTATCTTTTCATAATTGGCGAAGAAATGTTCGTTCGATTATTTTTCCGTTGAACATTCATCAGCACAAGCGGTGCACAGATATTCTTGCACGGGTATGTATTTTATCATCAGAAATTCATCATCGCTAACAACAACAACAACAACAACAACAACAGCAGCAACAGCAGCAGCAACAACAACAACAACAACAACAACAACAACAACAACAACAACAACAGCAGCAGCAGCAACAGCAACAACAACAACAACAACAACAACAACAACAACAACCACAACAACAACAACAACAACAACAACAACAACAACAACAACAACAACAACAACAATGCCGTTCAAAAGCAGTTTGTTATTAGATAAGGTATCGTATTATTTCAAGTTCGTTATCAGTAAAAGCAAGTTGTATTTAAAATATAACGTTTATCAATAACAAACTTATCTGCAGAATCACGTGCACCAATGTCGCCAATTTTATAACTCAAAAAGATCTTTGAAAAGCGACAATTGAATAATGTTTTGCAGCCACAGTAAAAATGTGCCCCATGTTTCAGCACGAAATAAAAATTTCCGCAAAATAGAATGCCTCAAGTTGTAAAACTTTACTAGAAATAACTTGACTGAAATTCAGCGTAGACCTCGAAAATACCGTAATTCCTTCACATTATGATTGGGTTAGGGAAAGTCGTCTGATGACGCCAAATGTGTTCATAAAATATAGCGAAAAAAAAGTAATATAAATAGTATAAAAAGTATTGCGCGGACTAAGTGAATCATCACATTCATATGTACTTTAGTTGAAACGGATTTACCAAAAAATAGGTTTATAGGCACTTTTTCCAGAAAAAATATTGTTATAGCTAGTTTATTGTTACTGTGTGTGGCCTTGCTTCGTCCATGTGCGCACGTGAAACATTAGTGAGAACTTTGGCAGCAGTGTTACAACAACTTTGCGGCGATGAACTTTTTTATTTTCCTGTTTAGAAACTTCAAAATGCATTGGTGAAACTTATTCTGAAAACTAAATGGGTTAAGTTTCGAAATTGAAGAGGAAAAAGCCAACTATAAAATTGGACCTAATGTTTCGCATGCATCAATCGCACAATAAATCAGCCATAGTTTACTTACGTGATGATGCGAAAATTGATGAAACATTTCAAATATAGTTCCTTCGTATTGTATCGGCTTTCAAACCAGTAAACCAGTCACAACTTCCACATGGTTATGTTCTCCTACTCATTGCCGATTCGTGTCAACAATCACTACGGCATTCCACAGTTCAAAGCTAATCTGCTGATCGGTGAGTGAGTGAGTGAGTGAATGAGTGAGTGAGTGAATGAGTGAGTGAATGAATGAGTGAGTGAGTGAGATATTGATTAGAAGACTGAACTTTATTTCGTGTCATTTTAGGTGATTTTCAAGACCATTCCGTGTGTCTTCTTGTAAAGGCACACTGCCCATCTTCGGAAGAGGGGAATCGGCAGTTTTTATGACGACAGCTCTGCTGAACTTCTTAATTCCAACTTCTAACATGACTCTCTCACTTATTGTATAACCATCATCGAAGTTTTTTTTAAAAGGGTTGATATTCATTGGACAGAGATGAAAAATGAACAAATCCGACACGCGTGCGATAATCGACGAATACAAAAACATGAAATAATTACATAAAAAAAATTTCAGAAGAGAAATCACAAAATTCCATGGTGCACAAAAATAAAAAAATGAACCCCAAAATTTTCGTTATTCATCAATAGTAAAATACTCTTCTAAAATAAAAAAATTTGGCATACAAATCAACGGCGGGAAACGCGGTTTTAGATTTTTCAAGAAAAAATTCCACCATTCAATTTTACTATAAGTGCGGGAGAAAAATGACTACCCAGTGATTAGGATTATTACCATATAATATGGAAAGGCCTGTGAAGTCAAATAAAATAGCTGGACAACGGTGAAAATGAGGAATTCCCTTATAATTCACGAATAAAAATGTGTTATTTGACCTAAAAAAATTCGAAACGGAAAAATTTTTATTCAGATATTTCAGCAAAAAAATCTGATGCAGCACTAAGGTGCCAATGGTAAGAGGTGCAGGGAAGGGGGAAGGTAGGCAATAATTTTATAAATCTAATTAAAGGGCTTTTCATTGATTAAGTGACTAAATTTGAATGCGCGCCATTTTCTCGGTGATTTTTTTAAAGTCTACTCGTTTTTGTCTGTGTTGTTTTACAGACACCAGCGGACGAGAAGGGGAGGGAAAAGTGGAATTCCCCCCTCTTTGGCAAACTAAAAAGTGCATTTTGTTCCATAGGGTGTTGGTAAAATGATTTGAAAACTGCCGATTCCCCCTTCGTCGGCGAAATTCCCTTTCATTTAAAGGATTAGCTCGTCCGCCAGTGTTTTCTAATATATAATAGGAGTATCATTAAATCTAATCTGCATTTGCCTATGCATGAGTGCAAAAGTCTCACTAAGGTAGGAAAAATTGCGGGCTTTCAAGTTTAGTCTCTCGATTATTTATATACTGAAAATTCAAAATATATTTAAAAAAAATAGTTTTATGGTACGACAGTTGAATCACAGAGTTTTGTTTTCAACGCTTCGATTATTGAGTTTCACATAATAAAAATCGGTGATCAAATTAAGTGGAACTCAACTCCGCCAACGTCAAGTTATCCCGATAACCAATCAAATTGACACAGATTAAATATAAAAATAATTAATCTTTATTAAAATCAATAAAAATCATCACGACACCGTTTTCTTCGAGTCGACACACACGTGCTAAGAAGCGCTTTGCATACTTTGTAGATCCTCATTAATACGAATAAAAAATAAATATTTTGACAAAGTTCACACGAAACCAAAAATAACGATTCTTTCATAAAGGATGATGATGCTTAGAAATTAGTAGAAAGTAAACAGCCGAACGGGGTACAAAAATATGGGTCACCACAATTACAGGATAAGACTGGGTTTTCGAAGAAAAAACTACTGGGATTGTCAGAGAAGTGCTTACACATAACTATACTACCATATACTCAATAATTTAGAAGATTTAATAAATATTCTTTAATGTGGAATGCAGTAGCAGAAAATACCAGGCATGCGGGTAAAGAAGAAACTTCACCAGGTATTTCTATGAATCATGAATATTGGGTAATTTCTCAGTTACAAGGTTATTATTATTTAGAACTAGCACCAACCCGTTCCTTCGGAACGAAAGTTTTGTCAATTATATTTATAGTAAGCACATCTTTTATGGAATAGGCAACACATGAAAACTGCATCCCAAAATTGTCCTGATCGTACACTGTAGCAGACATAATTGAAGTAATTCAACCCACATACTAAATTGAAGTTTTCTAATAAAAATTGATCAGTATGATTACAAAACACACTGGGGCACATTTTTAGACAAATCGAATATATTGTGACATGTTGTAACATATTACCCAGCATAAAATAGTCGTCAAATGGCTATTTCTGTGTAAATAAGATGTTTCAGTTCAGATAAAAAAATTTAATGACTGATGATAAGTCACATGATCTGATTTATATAGTCACCAATTTAAATTAAATTACTCTAGCTGCAGTTCAAGATAAATAACATTTTAGGATACGTGTGATATGAATCTTTGTGGGGCCTAACCAATTGAGCGCACTGTACACGAACAACTGCAGTGAGTGAGTGAGTGAGTGAATGAGTGAGTTGTTTCTGTTCAGATAAAAAAATTCAATGACTGATGATGAGCCACATGATCTGATTTATATAGTCACCAATTTAAATTAAATTACTCTAGCTGCAGTTCAAGATAAATTACATTTTAGGATGCATGTGATAAAAATCTTTGTGGGACCTAACCAATTGAGCGCACTATGCACGAACAACTGCAGTGAGTGAGTGAGTGAGTGAATGAGTGAGTTGTTTCTGTTCAGATAAAAAAATTCAATGACTGATGATGAGCCACATGATCTGATTTATATAGTCACCAATTTAAATTAAATTACTCTAGCTGCAGTTCAAGATAAATAACATTTTAGGATACGTGTGATATGAATCTTTGTGGGGCCCAACCAATTGAGCGCACTGTACACGAACAACTGCAGTGAGTGAGTGAGTGAGTGAATGAGTGAGTTGTTTCTGTTCAGATAAAAAAATTCAATGACTGATGATGAGCCACATGATCTGATTTATATAGTCACATATTTAAATTAAATTACTCTAGCTGCAGTTCAAGATAAGTTACATTTTAGGATACGTGTGATATGAATCTTTGTGGGGCCTAACCAATTGAGCGCACTGTACACGAACAACTGCAGTGAGTGAGTGAGTGAGCGAATGAGTGAGTTGTTTCTGTTCAGATAAAAAAATTCAAAGACTGATGATGAGCCACATGATTTGATTTAGATAGTCACCAATTTAAATTAAATTACTCTAGCTGCAGTTCAAGATAAATTACATTTTAGGATACGTGTGATATGAATCTTTGTGGGGCCTAACCAATTGAGCGCACTGTACACGAACAGCTGCAGTGAGTGAGTGAGTGAATGAGTGAGTTGTTTCTGTTCAGATAAAAAAATTTAATGACTGATGATGAGCCACATGATCTGATTTATATAGTCACCAATTTAAATTAAATTACTCTAGCTGCAGTTCAAGATAAATTACGTTTTAGGATACGTGTGATATGAATCTTTGTGGGGCCTAACCAATTGAGCGCACTGTACACGAACAACTGCAGTGAGTGAGTGAGTGAGTGAGTGAATGAGTGAGTTGTTTCTGTTCAGATAAAAAAATTCAATGTCTGAAGATCACCAATTTAAATTAAATTCCTCTAGCTGCAGTTCAAGATAAATTACATTTTAGGATGCGTTGTTGTTGTTCTTGTAAATGTATATATACTACATTTAACTGGCCTCTATCTGCGTACGGCCAACTTGGATTATCCCGTCCTCTGTATTTGATAGACACTGCACTGTTGGTATGTTTTGCCGTCACTCGGCGCAAGTTTTCAACAGTTTAATGATGGCCGGGGGAAAATTCTTCCACCGTCGTTCTTAGAATTAAAAATTGAGTAGGGTGGGGTCCGGGGCTAGGGGTGATGGGTCATTTTTCAGAGCGCCTGGATGCGTATTTTTCCCATTGCAACGCCTGGTGCAACTGGTGGACCCACATTTTTGTAGCTGAAGTTTGCGACGTCGTACAGTGAAAGGGAGTCAAATTGGCGATCGTTTCGACATCGAATTACTATATAGAATACAAAAATGAAATATAAATATTTGCGCAGAAAACACATAGACACACATAAAGTTACCTTGGCCACGAACTGGATTTTGTAAATTATTTCGGCGACGGACATTTGTGTGTTATATAAAGATATAGAGCTCATTCAGAATGAATCTAAAATATCAAGTCATTTCATTATCCGCTCACCCACCAATTATTCTATACCAAACTATAGCTCAAACGAAAACAAACATCTGGAAATTATCATTGTGATCCTTTTCTCCAACATAAAATGATCCGGGTGATGTTTAAAAAACTTACGTTACCGTTTGAGCTACAAACAATGCCTTATAAGAACATAATGTGACCAACGAAAAGAAACTAGAAGAAATAGCTATCCTACTAACGGCATGCAATAATCGAATTCCGCAAACATAGTATAACAAAAAAACAATAGTATGAGAATATTCCTACTAACACACCAATACAACATATATAAAAACAATTACCAAAACAAAATCTACCGAAAATAAAAGTCTCCGAAGCAGATTCACATGGTAAAGGCGCTATTACAAAATTTGAATTGCGCGCCAAATTTAGACACCAGCCTCGAAACCAGTGTCACAAACGATAATAAACAGAGATATAGGGTGGACAATTGGTTATTAGAATGGCCACAGAAGGTAATCAGTGTTTCCCCTATAAAACTGAATCTTGGATTTTGGGGTCTATTTTAGATTATATAACGTTTTTGTAAAAAAAACAATAAAAAAGAGAAAATTATTTTTCTTGTTTTCTTCCAAAACATCCAATTCCGTCAGAACCCAAAATGGAGAACAGAATCCAAGATTCAGTTTTATAGGGGAAATACTGATTACCTTTTTGTGGCCATTCTAATAACCAATTGTCCACCCTTATAATATATCAAAGGCAGATATCAAAAAATGAAGTTGTGTCGTGTGTTCGATGAAACTCGTCTTATACGTGATGAAAGCCAATACTAAAACGGACGGTACGTTTTTATTACTATATATAATAAAAATTATTTTTTGACAATTAGTTTTTTTATGAAAAACACATGATGTCCGACATGTTTACAAGCAAATAAGTCCACTTGTTTCAATATAGCTTTCACCACCTATATCCTTCTTACGTCTGCAATTTTTTAATAAGAGTAGGGGATTTTCCCATATAACAGGTCACAATTCTCCTTCGTCTATCATATATTCGCTGCGTTTAGTCGACTTTGACGGAACCGTAGATCTTTCGGACGAACCAGAAGCACGAGAAGAATCCGATTGTGCCTGTAATTATAACCCCTTAGTAATAAAAAAGTAAAACACAAAAAGTGAGTAAAAATTATCACAAAAATTATCAAAAAATCTCACCAACCGGTCATCAAGGCAAAGATGAACACGAAGATGGTTGTGTAGCAGAAGTAGAGGATGGTGGACACGACTCCGCTGATGTTCAGCTTGGCCGTGAAGAAATGCACGCAGTAGGCGAACAGGTAGACCGAGGTGAAACCACTGGTCAGGAACGAACGCCACCACCAATGGTAGTCCTGCAGTATATTCACTCACTCATTTGCTCATACACTCATTAACTCACTGATACACTGGCCCACCCATACTGTCTCACCCGTACTCATTAAATCACTCACTTAGTATCTCATTCACTCATTCACTCAGTCACTCACTGACTCACTCATTTACTCACTCACTCACTCACTCACTCACTCATTCACTCACTCACTCACTCACTCACTCACTCACCTCGGCACAAAGATGGAAATAGCAGAGCAGAATCGTTGCCTCACTGCAAGTGATCGTCAGAATCACGTACACGACGAACAGAAATCCAAACATGTAGTACGTCTGCTGGCCCCTGCAATGTGAGTGAGCGAATGAGTATGTGAGTAAGTGAGTGATTTTTATTGGTAAGTGAGTGAGAGGGTGAGTTAGTCAGTGAGTTTGTGATAGAGTGCGTCAGTCAGTGTGTGAGTCTGAGTAAGGTAATAAGCGAGTGAGTGGACGAGTGAGAGAATGGGTAGGTCAGTCAATGCGTGAGTAAGTGATTGATTGAGTGAATGAGTGAGGAATGAAAAAAACTGAGTGAAGAAGCATTCGAACAACATTATGAGTCGGTGAGTGAGTTAGTGAACCAGCATGTGAGTTCATAAATTAGTGAGTGAGTATGTGAGTGAGTACGTGAGTGAGTGAGTATGTGAGTGAGTATGTGAGTGAGTGAGTGAGTGAGTGAGTGAGAGAATCAGTATATGAGTTCATAAGTTAGTGAGTTAGTGAGTGAGTGAGAGAGTAGTATGTGAGTTAGTCGGTGGCACATTATGAGTTCACGAGTAGCCAACCAGATGCTGTTAAGAATGAAGAACAGCTGAATGAAGATGCATCCAAACGGCAGCACACCACCCATCAGCATACCGGGCAGTGGTTTCGTGTACAGCGACTGTTCCGGTACTTGACGCGGGATCTGATTCGTTCGCACCGGGTACTCGAATGGCTGAATAGAAACATTTCCGTAATCAGCATGCCAAAACTTCAGTTTCTCAAATAAATTTAATCAAATGTTGTATGCACTTCATGTTTTTCGTCGTGATCTGTTTCAATAAATTTAAAAGTGGGCCGTGAACTGGTGAGGGATGTTTTCTCACCTTGTGACTTGATACCCGATTTCGCTACTGTTCTGTGCTCACAATTCACATTCACAAACACAATCCAATGTTTATTTAAATAAGCAAGTTTTTTGCAATGTACTACAGAGAAAATAACTATTCAATGTTAACAATAATAAATATTATAAACCTTTTTTTCCACTACAAACACGCAATATCGAGCCTGTTTCTTGAATCATTTAAGTACTAGTACGACGATAATACGTATTGAATGTAAACTAATAAGTAGGATCGTTCTCTGGAATTTTTCTAACCACAACCAATTACCATCGATTCATCGAACCTGTTTCTTGAATCCGAAGAAGGCGCCCACGAACGTCAACGGAATGGAGATGAACAGCCAGAGGGCGAGTAGGGCGACCAGAGTGCCGAATGGTACGGCGGCACTGCTGCCCTTGGCCCACAGAAGAATGTTGCAGATCAGGAAGATGACAAACACCACCCTGTAATTGCAAATATGACATTTTATCATAAAACGTAACTTTTCTATTTATTAAGTTATTTATTAGTCTAAAGCTTACACTGGCGGACGAGCTAAGCCTTCAAAGGGAGTAAAATTTCGTCAAAGAGGGAGATTTGGCAGTTTTCAGGACATTAAACCTACACGTTAAGCTATAAATTCTACTTCTTGGGTTTGGGAGCATCAAAGAGGGGCGAATTCAACTTTTTCACCCCTTCTCGTTGGTTGGTTGGGTAGACGCTCACACCAGGATACGGAACGCCACTCCAGCCTGAGAGTTGGCTAACCAAACGATGTTCACGATTATCAGTGGTAATCGTATGTGTGCGTACCGGGCTATATGTACCGTGTCCGTGTGTCTTCACCCGTACGCTGACCACCACCACCTAACCCAGCAGCCAAGAGTCGAACCCGGGACCTGGCGATCTAAAGTCTAACTAAGCTAGGCGGACGGTGGTGTTCGCATCCACACAAAAGTAAACCTCCTCACCAACCCTCCTTCTGCTAAACACTTTTCGTCATTGCTTTTTACTGTGAAACTAATTTTCCAATGAGAAATTTCAAACTCACCCCGGACACAGGAAGCTGGTGAGAATGACGTTCGTCTTCCAGTGGATGCCACCGAAGCTCTTGTACATCCTGGCCGACACATAACCAGCCACGACACCGAAGCACACGTACAGCACCAGCGAGCACGTCATCAACGCACCGCGGTTCGCCGGTGACAGGAAACCGAGGCAGGCAAACACTGAAATTGAACAGAATAAATTAATAAAATTATTTGAAAACTCATGTGTTTATATACTTTTTATACGTAATTTATATATGTATAATGTAGGTCATGCATTCAATATTTCCACCCATACCAAGCGCCAATGACACATTAGCAATCCCATCGTTTGCCTCGTATTTCTACGGTCATGTTCCCACAGTAATTCCCAGTTCCCCGTTATAAATCGACCAAAAACTCAAGAATTCATAAAACTCGAGAAAAAAATATAATAACAAAAAACGAGATAAAAACACTCGCGGTATAGAAGTTGGTCAAAATCGTTTCAAGTTCAGATACCCCTGATAATGGCACATTCTTTCTAATCCGAAAAAGTAAATCTCCAACATTGTTTGCAATCCAAAGAAAGTGAATTGTTTCTAACATCATTATCATAATAATCAGGCCACATAACCATGTCCCCGTCATGAAAAAAGGTTTGGGCGACCCAGCGTAAAAGCGAATCAATACGCCAACAATTCGTACGTTGACGAAACATCCCAAAACTCGCTCCTATATAGCCCAGTAAGTACCAGGAGCGGACGAGAAAAGACCGAAAGAATAAGTGGAATTTCCCCATCTTTGGCAGTTCCAAAGGGTAAGATTTTTTCTCACGTGTAGGTAAAATGGCCTGAAAACTGCCGATTCTATCATAATCGAAGAATTTCACCTCCCTTTGGAGGACTGGCTCGTCCGCCGGTGCATAAAGCCCAATACACAGCCGGCCAATGTGCACACAAATGCGCACATGTAGACAGTGGCGGATGATAAAGTTTATTGTTATTTGTGTTCCCATCCGCTCCTTCTCTGAGCGGAGTGACAGGATCGGGAAAAAACTTAGCAACGAACTTACTGTTTTTAGCGAGGAAATTTCGTTTTTCCTGTTCCTACCAATCCTACGTTAACATTCCATTCACAAGATGATATCCATTTAGCGTATCTCTTGATCTTGAATTTCAGGAAAAAATGAAAAAAACTTCGTTGAACTGAAAAAACTCCGAACTCTTCACCATTTTCGGGGTTTACGTGTGCATGCGGAATCCGATCTATGGGGTATTTTAAAAGATGGTGGAATCAGCAGTTATGAGACCATTTTACCCACACCTTAAAGAACAACTGCACTTTCACCAAACTCAGCAAATAACTCGGCAAATAAAGAAGATTTTAAAAATTCTAATTCCCTTCTCGTCCGCTGGTGTATGTATTTGCCGAGCCTGGTTAAATATTCATAAGCCGGCTAAACAGTGGTGGGCAGCGAATTTGGCCAAAATGGCGTTACGGTCATACACTTTTTCAAAAATCGGTCTTACGGTCAGGCACCCTCCCGGGTTTCGATTTTGGGGGGGGCATGACGGTCAACATTAAATGAAGTCGAATTTTTAACTCAAAAACATCAGTAATGGCTCGAAATAATGACCGAAATTTCGGCATTTTGAAAGCCGCTGATTTGTATAAGAAACATAACAGAAAATTGACAGACTGAGTGCGCGCGGCGCCGAAATTTTGGCATTTTGAAGCCCGCTGATTTGTATTAGAATAGAAACATATCTGAAACCTGACAGGCTGAATAGCGCGTAGCGCTGAATTTTTTTGCATTTTGAAGTCCGTTGAATAGTATTAGAAACGTATCTGAAAACTGACAGGCTGAGTGGCGCACAGCGTCAAAACTTAAGCATTTTGAAGCCCGCCGATTTGTATAAGAAACATATCTGAAAACTGACAGGCTGACTGGCGCGCAGCGCCGAAATTTAGGCATTTGAAGCGCGCTGATTTGTATTAGAAACATATCTGGAAACTGACAGGTTGACTGGCGCGCAGCGCCGAAATTTTGACATTTTGAAGCCCGCTGATTTGTATTAGAAACTTATTTGAAACCTGACAAACTGAGTGGCGCGTAGCGCCGAAATTTTGGCATTTGAAACGCGCTGATTTGTATTGGAAACATATCTGAAAACTGACAGGCTGAGTGGTGCACAGCGTCGAGACTTAAGCATTTTGAAGCCCGCTGATTCGTATAGGAAACATATCTGAAAACTGCCAGGCTGACTGGCGCGCAGCGCCGAAATTTTAACATTTGAAGTGCGCTGATTTGTATTAGAAACATATCTGAAAACTGGCAGGCTGAGTGGTGCACAGCTCCGAAATCTTAGCATCTGAAGCCCGTTGATTAGTATTGGAAACATAGCTGAAAAGTGACAGGCTGAGTTGCGCCCAGCGCCGAAATTTTTGCATTTTGAAGCCCGCAGATTTGTATCAGAAAGATCTGAAAACTGACAAGTTGAGTGCACAGCATCGAAACTTCAGCATTTAGCCCACTGATTTGTATTAGAAACGTATCTAGTGGCGCGCAGTGTTGGTTGATAATACAGTACTGAGTATATCATCCAGCACCATACATCAATCATCATATCGTGCATCGAATCGATCCAACGAACACTGATTTTAAAACTTGAAACATTTTCGATCAATTTTTGGTTGTTGTTTTTTTAATTTAAAACGTTTTCAACTAATTTTTGAAAAAAAATTTAAACTTGAAACGTTTTCGACCAATTTTTGGTCGTTTTTTAGGCGATTTCGTGTAATTTTAGGTCATTTTGACAGTACATTCTCTCAAATTTTGACCGTTACGGTCAATGGGTCAATTCTGAAAATCTCTCTTACGGTCGATCGATCAAGGGCACCCTCCCACCCTGTTTTTTGGGGGGGGGGGGCGCCCCCCCCCCCCCCCCGCTGCCCACCACTGCGGCTAAACATGCACATACAAAACGACGAACACACATGCACGTGGCGCATAATTAGGCTGAACGAACGAAACTAGTTAAAACATGACAACGATTGATGGCGCGTGAATTAAACTGTCAATTTTACAACAAAAACACTACTTTCTATTCTCAACTACTCGTCAACTATCAAAACGGTTTGAAAAATTGATCAAGGATTGACTTTAGGACAGGTATAACCACTGGCGGACGAGCCAAACCTCCAAAGGGAGGGGAATTTCTCCAAAGAGGGGGGAATTTGCTGAAAATAGATCATTTCACCTACATCCTAAGGAACAAATTATGCTTTAAAAAAACGCCAAAGAGGGGGGAATTCCACTTTTCCCACCCCTTCTCGTCCGCTAGTGGGTATAACTGAACACAGTCAGACACTAGCGGACCTGGGAAGAACGAAAAAGTAGAATTCCCCCTCTTTGGCAAACTGGAAAAGTGCCGTTTGTTCCCTAAGGTGTATGTAAGATGGCCGTAAAAATGTCAATTCTTTGACGAATTTCCCCTTCCTTTGGAGGATTAGCTCGTCCGCCAGTGCAGTCCGATGATGAAATCCAAGCGCCAACTTAAATTAAACACACCTTATCTTACTTTAGAACCCCGGGGCAGTACTGCAATCAGTCCCAGTGCCAGAGTCCCAGAATGCCAGCAGTCACGTCTACCGTTACGTTAAGTCCCTAATGGAACGACCGCAAAGAGCCCGGTGGAAATAGGGTTAGGGTATTCGATGAACACTGACGATCCAGGGAGAGCTTTTATCAGAAGTATCACACGCAGTCAAAGCGCGATCATAGAAATGTGTCTTCTTGTGATTGAATTCCACAATATAACCGTTATGATGTCAGTCGTCCAATTCTACTACAAAAAAACGACTAGCTATGACAGCTCATAATAATCTACGTGCTGCTTACATACTGAATAACCATGACCGTAACACTAAAAGGCATGTCCATCAGGGACTAGCGGACGAGGCAGGAACGGAAAAGTGAAAATCCCCCCTCTTTGGGAATAAAAAAAGTAAAATTTGTTCCTTAAGATGTACATATGTATGTAAAAAAGCCTGCTGATTACTCCATCTATAAAAACTTTCCCTCCCTTAGGGATTGACTCTCCCGCCAGTGCCAGCAGGGCGACCATAGAAAACTGTATTTCGGTTCGGGCCAAAAAACTTGATAAATGTGCCAGTGCCACTGCATCGGATTACGGGCGCCATATGGAGGTACCCGTGTGCCATGGTACATATTCCGTGTTACTAGCAGAAGTGGTCAACAAAGAACTGACCATGGGAAATCGTCTTCGAAAACACTGATTAATCCCTTCTTGAGCGAGAGTTGGAGGCAGACAACGTTTTTAGTTTCTGTAAACCCGAACTTTTTGCTACGGTCTTACACTCTTACGTATCTCACGGAGCCGAGTAGAAATTCTTTGGGGATCCAAAAAACTTCATTTATCTTTAAGATCGTCTAAAGGCCGCTGAAGGCTGTAGACGCCATAAGTACTGTAACTGCATGTACATAAGCATAGCACAAACATACATATTGTACATACGTACATACATATGTATATACCATAGCAGTCAGTAAATCAAGTTATTGCGACTTAACTCAGCCCCCAAACCGAACCACAACCCGGTTATGACTTGATTTAACGGATCAAAGGAATGTATAGTCGTAAGCTGACTGTATTCTTTGCAATTTCTTGTATCGTTTTAGGTTTTACCACTTTTTTCTCTGTTTTCTCTCAATTTCGCTTCCACAGATGTTATTAATAGAAATGTTCAAAATATTGCCCGAATTGGTCAGTCAATAACAATGTTTTAAGGTTTTTATCACAATTTATAATTTCGATTCTCTTTTCCCCATTTAATGAGATTTCCATTTGTTGACTAGGTTTTTACTAACTACCATATAATCTCCAGTCTGAAATAAATAAAACACAAGAAACTTTCATTTTTCATGCGGGAAAATCGTTCTGAAAATCAGCTGCTCAATGTTTTTCGTTTCAGACAGGTTGTTATATAATAGTGAATCAAAAATATACTCGGAGTTTCTCCACGTGTGTGGGAACACGAAAGCAAGCAAATGTATGTAATTTTCGTTGAAACCAATTTCTCAACCGGTTTTATGATTTTGTAGACTGATTGGCGTTCTGTCAAGAAAACGTTTTTTTATCTTCCATGAATAAACTACACATAGACTTTTGAATATTTTCACGTGACTTTGTGCTCGCCAGTATTGACTGGTGTACGTCATACTATAGTCCCCAATAAATTACTGTTCCAGCAAATTTTGTCGATGCACTATACGTCTCCAGTGCAATTCTTAAGTTTTCTCGAGCTATAGTAAACGGATGTAGGTGAGGTCAGCGTAAAAGTTGAAGAATGAGCTTTTCTCTTTCATTTGAGCTAAAAAATTTTGAAATTGGTTGATTAGAACTCGAAATAATCAAGAAACAAGAATTTTAGAGCTAATCGACAAGATATTCGTTGACTTTGCTGGTTTCTCCATTATTTCGAGCTACACTGAATCAATTTCAAAAATTCTATTTTTAAATGAAGAGGGAAAAGGTACTCTTCAATTTGATAACACAATTTTTTGAATACGTCCAGTTTAGGTCGGTATAATCTAAGAAACTAATACTGCATCGACAGCTTTGCGCTGGAACAGTAATTCATTGGCGACTATAATATACTACAAACATACATTTCCAACTAAAAATAATATGTGGTACATATCAAAAGCCAAAAATATGTATGTGCATTCATCAATCATCGAAACAGTCAGTCAGTTGGTCAGTGAAGCAAATGTACAACGACTGTGTTTTAGTAATTATGTCCGTCCCGGTCCCATTTTATTTGATTACCCCTAAACAAGCAACAATATTTATTTATCAATGTGCAGAAAACATGCAGAACACATCTGTTTGAAGCAGTCCGAGCTAATAACAGTCCCTGAATGCCTTTAAATTGATATGATTGATTTTTCATCATATGACAACGATCAATCATAAATTGTAAGCCAGGCCTATTCGTGGCTTCACAGAGAGCACAATAACACACATTGAGCCATTGTAACCTCCATATATCAGTTATGGTCTATTATTCTTGCTTCAATTTGATGTAATTATCGTACTCGTACAGTCATGAAGAAACTGCTACAACTACAAGACATTCATTGTTCGATTGCTGATGGTTTGATATTGATTATACATTGTACTCCAGCCAACCATTTTCATTTTATTTTATTAACTGCGTTCTGAACTATGTAAGTAATCTTCGATTTGCTACACTTGAAGCCACTGGTTAACGAGACAAACCTCCAGAGGGAGGGGAATATTTTCAAATAGGGGGGATTCACAGAAATTATACCATCTTACCCACTAGCGGACGAGAAGGGGAGGGAAAAGTGGAATTCCCCCTTTTTTGGCGTTCTCAATAAGTAAAATTTGTTCCCTAAGGTGTAGGTAAAATGACCTGTTTTCTGCCGATTCCCCCCCTCTTTGACAAAATTCCCCTCCCTTTGGAGGATTAGCGGGTCCGCCGGTTAACGAAAAAAACTCTACTTTTTGAAACCGTCAAAGAGGGGAAATTCCCCAATTCCCTCTCCTTCTTGTCAAACCAAATAGCAGTTGGTCAATTATCTTTGCCCCCATTCGAAGTACATAATTATCGTACAGTCATGTCAGTCAGTCATGAAGAAAACTGCTACAAGACATCAATCTAAGCTAAACTACTGCTAAAAAGCTGATGTTGTACATTTAGCTCGCCTCGTCTAGTGGCTAGAGAGTCAGCCTTGCTAATGGTTGTTCTGGGTTCGAAACTTGAAGATTACACATACTGTAGTTACTACATATGTAACACATTCAAATGGGAGAAACGTTATCATCAATATCACCTATTGATGATGATTGCAAAAACTTTTTGCGTTAGTTCAATCTTTCGATGTGTTTACATAAATCATAAGTGCTCTACGAAAAAAACCCAAGTTGTAAAAGGACCACCGTGCATGGATTGCATAGGTCATAAAATAAGTACACGTGCGATTGATAAATTCGTTAAAACCAGATAAGAAAACCTGAATAGGTATAAGACGGCAATATTTTTCGAAACTTCTTCAATCGATAACTCAATTGTACATAAAGCAATGAATCAGAAACTTCGTAGCTTAGTTGTTTGTCTCTTGCTGTTGAAGCTCAGTCACAATTTCTCTACCTCTAGAAATCCTGATCTTGTCATCGCCCACAGGTTTATTCATCATTATTCTGGTCACTACGAACACATAATTCAGTTGTTTTGTACAACTTCGGTATGGTTGTACTGTACTTGTACATATTGGATCAAATCTCTAATCCTCAGATATTGAAACACTGAAATATTTATTGATGTAGATTAGTTGAAATGAAGAAATCTTGGACGTTTAACTTCCTTAATATTCCGGACTTTAGAACAGCTGTTGTGCTCGCGGTGCCAGTTGGCCAATGGTACTAAACCATTGATGACGTAGTCTCCTTAGCAGACGGTCAAAATCTCAAAAAGAGGGAAATTCTCCGCCCCAACAATTGTCATATTTTTCATTAACTTTATGAGTTGCCACAACTCTATTAAAAAAAGATGCTCCTTTTTTGACTCAACCCAACCCCTACAGATGAAAATACATACATACATCAGTAATCCGATATCAGAAAACAACTCCAAACTTTTTCCGTTGCTTCCTCAGCAATCGTTTCAGTGTCACGTGGTACAGAAAAATAAATGGTAACTGAAACGTCTGCCTTCGCTCCAGAAAATGCCCACCAATGTGAATTCGTTTGGAAAAGTTCAACTTTTCCGCTAGACCACCACATGTTCAAATATTCGGTAGCAGTCACCATATAGCGGTAATGAAACAAGGAAGATCGCGCTTCCACGTTAATTCCTTTGATGGTTTCTTACTCACTCACTCACTCACTCACTCACTCACTCACTCACTCACTCACTCACTCACTCACTCACTCACTAACTCACTCACCAATCACGCGTCACCCAACCCAGCGATCTCACACTCACGGCACACAGCTGAGTAAGTATATGTACCATTGGAGACCGGGAAAAAAGTTAGAGCCCTCCTCGTGGCATGTACTTATCACTCCGTCTGTCAGATTTTCAAATCTCCGCAGAAGGAATCTAACTAGTTACTGCTCCATTACAAAGTTTCAACTGAACTTTCAATTTCACGCAAGTTTGCCATTTTCCTGCTGACTATCTCCTTGCGCTACTGGCTTTATATAGGGTACCATATACGTAGCGTGCAGCCAGCCCAGACAGCCAGCGAGTGTATGAACCGGACCACTGGCGGACGAGCCAACCCTTCAAAGAGAGGGGAATTTCGTCAAAGAGGGGAGAATCAACAGTTTTAAGACATATTACCCCTACTCCTTAAGGTACAAAACTCACTTTATAAATCCGTCAAAAAGGGGGAATTCCACTTTTCCCATCGCCTTCTTGTCCGCTAGTGGTACGGACCATATGGTAGTGTGACAGCGAGCTACTCGAGCATATACCCCACTCAACCATACCATTGTATCCCAGTGAAAACTTGACACTGACTCAGTTCCGAAATCTACTTGACTGTTTCCCACAAAAAATAGGTCTGTTTTTTTCCGTTTTCTTAGAACTGTTTCTTGACGCCGAGTATAGAACAGACGCAGAACACGTAATGTGATCTCACATACTGTACTTTATGAACTCACTAATGACATGTTCTCAAACAATATCACTGCTGTTGTAACAACAGCCCAATTTAAGAGTAACCTAATCTCTACCGTGCCACCGTTTATAACGTAACTGACTCAGAATATATGTAGCTAGCTTAGCTGCAGTCTTTAGCGGAGAGAAAGGCAGAGTCCTCTCTCTTTGGCAATTTCCACAATCGTATTTTTGGTTTTATTTTTCATAAGTCTCGGGTTCCATTCAAGTGTTATCACAAGTATTTTGATTTTTTTAAAAGAGAAGCACTTATTCAGAACATGTTGAAACCGCCTTCTGTCCGTGGAAATAGCAGTGCACTGAGTACATACAGTACAGTACATAGCGGGAACGTTAGGAGCATAGTCAGCCCGGACGACTAAGCAGGCTTACGCACTCCTTCATGGGTTCCGTCATTGTATGGCAAATACCGTCGCTATCACAAGTACAGCAACGACAAGAAAGCCACTGAAAAGCTTCTTTGAAGCTTCTACGTACGTCCTATCCTAAGGCTTATATAGGTCTGTTATCCTGTTTTGACAATAGAGCCATAGAAAAGCTTCTTCTTAGAGCCATAGAAAAGCCACTTCTGTATATACGTTTTTGAGCTGAGCTATACAACCATTTTTTAATACAGAAGACTGAAGAAATAGGCGGCTTCTTCCTTTCCTGTTCCATGAGAAGTATGGAATGGTTCATATTCCTTTGCGAAAATCACAAATTCATTTGCAAAATTTTTTCAGAAAATGTTTTCAGTCAATTCAGGTACACATACATATGGTCATGAATAACATCAGTACATGGACACAATCGAATCGGATCGATTGAGCTTTTGTGCTGAAACATCTATTTTTGTCTCGTTTTTCGTTTCAAATAAACTGTAAGCAACGGAATACCTGATCCACTGTTCCACGAAGCTGTTATTAGCCGCCTGATTATGATATCAACATCAGTTATAGGCCATGATAGCTTATATAAGAACATCATAACTCTTTTCGCTCGTAAACACGTCGAACAGCACGTGAATTATTTATTCTTCGCGAATTTTGAAGAATAAAAATAAATCAAAAATAACTCGAAAGTGTTTACAAGAAAACCTGATTTTTTACAAGAAAGAAATTTCAGTTTACGATTAATTTGTACTAGTTTTTTTCGGTCTGGTAAGATGGAAAGTGAATAAGTTATGCACCAATCAGCATAGCGCATGATAATTTCAATTAATCACTGAAAGGTGTGCCCGTTCGTATACAAGCCTGTCGTGTTTCCCTTCCACTTTCAGAGAAATGATTCTAGCGTGTTGAGTAATAAGTCAGATCTTCTTGAGAAAATAAAATCAAAGCTGTTCTTGACTAGAAACTCTTTACAGACTTACATAACTTTCTTATACCAGCTCCCGCTGTAACTGTCCAACATGTTTGTATTTCTCATAACTTGCGCCTTTATGGCAAAAAATGAACCCATTTGAATCCAATTCATGCGCTTAACTGTACTTTATTCTCAACATAATCTCGGAATTCGGTATTTTTACCCAAATATCCCATAATCTGGCATCATCACTTCACGCCACGACTAACTTGTTAATCATTTTTTGTGCCCTCTTATCAGTATCTTATACACTAAATAAAATTGACATGATCAAACTCAATGGCGCAAGTTCTGTGGCACATCAACTTGGTTTCCATCCATAGTGCCACCCGGTGTCCCACAAGAAGAAGCACCAAAGTTTATAATGCCGCTAGGAAAAACATCTGCTTTGCTCTATGATAGTGACGGATTAACCACATTAAACTACCTTATTAATCGAATTCATACTTTTCCAGTCTATGTAGCTGAATAACTTATGGCTTTGGCTTTTCACCGATAACGAAATTGAGTCTATTAAAGAATCCGATGATCTAGAAAACCTATTAAAAACCGCTAATGTTTCTACTATGTAGCTATGGTTTGTTTTTGTTTGAAGTGTCAGTTACGACATGTCGCCACAATTCTGAAAAGGTTGCCAAAAACCCTCATTGCGTCGTCGACAAAGCAGAAATTACGTAATACAACGATGGTTAACGACGCTGATAAATCAAACATTAACTTCCCGGTACCCGGTAGTTACACTCTAGAAAAACTCACAAGTTTACCGAACAAGGAAACTACCGGTTCCCAGGGAACCGGCAAATCGTTCATAAAACTAATACTTCCCAATATTTTATCATGACTGCTTTGCTAAAAATTTGTTATGCGCTCTCATCAAAACGTGCCTCAAGAATTTATCTATTAACTAAATAAAATTAACTAGAACAGATTGATTCTAATCAGAGATTTGAAAAACAGATTGCACCTGCCATTTAGTTCCTGCTTTTATCTATGGTATCTGGCTGGAGTAGGTATGTAATATGTATCTATGCCCATATTAGTCCATTCATTCCATTCTTTTATAATCAGTGGTGTCTAAGCGTCTGCTATAAACATGACAAAACTTATTTATTGCTCGTAAAAGTTAAAATTATTTATAGTATAGACCCATTTTGGAAAGGTCGTCAAATAAACAAAGTGCACTGATTGAATTATGTACCATAATCATTTGAGTAAAACTGTGCCGAACTACTCGCAGTTACGCTTACGACGGTTTCACGTTATACATATGTACCTTCGATAGTTATAGCAGTCATGTGTATATTAGATAGTTAGAAGTTATAGCTTCGATGGTTACAAGTACTTGCTTCAACAGTTTGCAGCCAGCCAACAGCTGATTTCGAGAACGCCAGACACTAACTTCAGCACATAAAAAATCAACTCATTCAGTCGAAAAATTCCAGATAGATCAATTTTACTTGTTTTTTTGTCTTTTTGTCGTCGTAACGGCTAAACTGAACGAACGAATTACACTAAACTTGGCCAAAGGTTCCGTTGTTTTGTCGGGGGCGATTATTAATGTTTCGCAATTTAGAGGAACAGAAAGAAAACCCAAATATGGAAGCCATACCCAACTTGAAACGTCTTGACGTTGGATATTGCGTTGTTTTTTTACTGATGTGCCACCCCTCTCCCCCTGTGCTGTCATTCTTCACTGGGCCAGTATGTCGTCTTTCGGGCGAGGGCGCCCAAACAACGGAAAGACTAAGCTGAGTACTCATTGTACTGGTAAACAACAGTGAACAAAAGTCATTGCACAGATTTTTCACCTAACAAATCTTCGAACACGCGCAGCGTTTCTGTGTTTAGATTACATGCATCGCACAGTAATCCGTGTACAGAAGATATATGGCATACTTCCAGTTCTTCATTTTATGAGGCCAGAACACCACCTTTCGTCTATCTTTAACAAACCAAAGCTCCCGTCGCTCAAGCAACAGGAGTACCGTACCGACGGAGTACCGACTGTTCCGGTGAACAAAATTCACCACAAGAACTAGCTAGATAAAGTTCTTTCTTGCCGTAGGCATTTTCAATTTTCTATCAGCGAAATAAACTTTTCCATTTCCATTCCAATCCATTTTTTTAAACCACCATTGAAAGAAATGTTACTTTCTCCATTAGCTAGTTTAAATTCCCAATATAATCCCAAATAATCACTGTTGCTGAATCTTACTTCCAACAACAACTGTTGCTGAATTTCGTCTAGATTATGTGTGGCCACGCGGTAGACGTTTCAACAAAAAGCGGATGTCCATACCAACGTAGGCACATTATTTTCGGAACTGCTGCTTTCAGAATTTATTGTCAGCGGCCAAACAACACGTTTCTGACAATCTAAAAGTTATTTAAAATTAAAATTAGTCCGAAAACTGTACTGTGAAGAAGCCAACGAAACCAATCTAACACGTAAAGCAACAACGCGAGTTGTCAGCAAGCACGTTTTCCAAGTCTTTCCTGTTAATTTGGCTATTGGAATTAACACTTACGTATTTTCAATCACTAAGATAAGCATAAATCACTTCTCCTTTCTTCACTAGACTCCATAATTCATCTTTTATTCACGTGATCCAACAGTTTACCCTGATAATCCATTCTCTTCGATTACTTGAATCACCTGTCAAATATTTCCATCCATCCGTCCTGATGACAGAGATGTCACTGTCAAGTACTGTGAGAGAGGGGAACGAGAAACGACAAGAAAACGTGGCGGAACTCTTAACCCGAACAAGTTCCACATCGGCACGTACATATGTACATAACGATGATCTGTAATGATCTCCAATGTACATAAAATTTATGTCTTGGTAGATGTCACTCAATTGTGTTTTGGCATGCGACAATAACTTTTCCTTTCTTGTGAGGTGAGGCAACTGATATTTTTTCAATCTTATGTTCACGTGATAGAAACATGTATCAGTATCATCGCTCTCACCAGCTGTACCTCACCTCACGTATTAATCGGCATTCCGAACCGGTTGCTACGAAGTGGTCGCGTACCACCGAAGGAACACCCACATATGTAACTTTTTAGTTTTGCTCAGTTTATCGATTTCAGTTATCAGCTATTCACAAGCATATTTCAAATAAAAAACTTATTATATTTCAGCAGACGAAACACAATTATGGCTAACTCCACCAGTTCTATGGAGGACCAGCCCACCACTTCGGGTGGCGGTGTCTCTAAATCACTGTTGCCAGCAACAAACAATAGTAATAACAACATAGATAACAACAACAACAATAATAATATTAAAATCAAAGACAATCTGAACAACAACAACAACAACCAAAAACCGGAGTGTTCGTCCTCAACGAGCTCCTCCGTGCGCAACATCAAAATGTGCCGTTACTGTCATGATGACGGTGCTAGCGCTTCCAAAGGTTGGTTGGATCATTCACTCACTCACTCACTGAATGACTCACTCACTCACTCAATCACGCTTTCACACCACAGGTGATCTCAACAAGCCATGCGACTGCCGCGGCACCTCGGCATGGATCCACCCCGGCTGTCTGCTCCAGTCGAGACTGGCCAACATCAACCTCAACAAATCCTACTGTGAACTGTGCCAGCACAAATGGCGATTGGTTGGTTTTTTGTGACAAAATGTTTTCATTAGAGTTTTGTTAAGGTTCCTTGTTGCAAAACTTTGAATTAATAATAGATACTAAGGTACGCGTAGTGTAGCCAAATGAGCCAGGATTTCCATTTTACATGTAATCACTCTGTGTTTGACTTCCATAATCGGCTTCAGCCTTCAAATGAACAATAAGTCCGAACCATCCAATCTCAGCCGAACCAACGAGACAACGCAATAAGAAATAGAACCACCTGGATCCACTAGTTGTTACTCAGTTAAAATGAAACAGTTTAACTCAATATTTTAACATGAGATGCACTAATTTCAGCCGGACCTTCTGAGCGAGTGGAAATGGCAGCGCAAGATCAACGACACCCAGTACGACTGGTTGACCCCAGCGGAACAGTCGGCGCGCATGTTCCACACCATCAAGACCATTATTGCGCTATGCGTCGTCGTGCTCATTTGTTAGCTTTTGCTATTTTTTGTTGGGTCGTCTTTAACTACAGAAATCAGCAAGGCACACTGATACCATATCAGAATGGCGTTTTCGTGAGGTTGAATATACTGACGGCGACGGGCAGAGGCAGAAACCCCAAAGAACGCATAAAGTTATATGTCTCAAGCCAGATTGCAAACCAAGACCATCAGTGGTTATTGAGGCTAGGCAGGCAGACGACTACATAACTTTCATTATTGCCAGCTCAAACAGTTAACTTCACATCAACTCTCCGAATTTTTTATTCCTTTTTACCCACAGATCTCTTCAAACTTCCCATTTCTTTCCAGTCGGCACGGTATGTCTGCTGGCGATCAACGCTCTGCCCGCACCCACGGCCACCAAGCATATCGGCCTGATCGTCCATGGGTGTCTGGTACTATTAATGCTCGTCTGTATAATAAAGTTCGCCTGGCTGTTCGTCAAGTACTGGCGATTCCGCGCCACCGATACGCCGGTTGGTTCGATTGGTCTAGTCCTCTAGTGGTTAACACATTGGTGAGCCGGATTGGAGAGATTGCCCAGGTTCGATCCTGACGCTTTTTATGGACACTTCGAGTGATTTTCTCCCTCAACCACTCATGTGTACGAGAAAAGCCGGATATTCTTCTAATTAGCGGTGAAACTGCCAAGACATATCAACGAAACAGTTTTCTCCCATTTGAACTTTCTCACATTCGTGATTGATTCCTACATCAAAATTCAAAACATTTCGAATGATCAGTTTTCTGGGGCATTCGAGAATTTACGCGAACTTTCTGGACAACCGGATATTTCCAGGTCATCGTGGTGGATCGCGGCACCAGCGGACGGCCAACACCTGGATCACCTGAACGATTCGGCTTATCTACGACTTCGATCACCGAGGCCGGTCACAGCTCTCCGATGAGCAGCGACGGAGAAAATACCAGAAATATACCAAGTGATTTGCCTCCTGTTTGATACTGAAATAATGAATGAACTCCAGGCAAGCGAAGAAAGTGACGAACTTCTCGGTAGAACTCGAACTTACGGCCTTTTGACCTGCACACATGTGTGCTATCTGCTGCACCACAGGTATGTACCTCTGAAGCCATAATGAACACTTTTGGTCCATATTCTCAATCTTGATATACTCAGAAATTAGTCTTGAGAAATTCCAATTCCCCAGAATAAAAAATAAATCAGTCTTAGCTGGTGGCTTACTTGAGTAGGCGACAATAAACTGCTATTAACTGTTTGATACTTGCTGCAATAGATCAGTGATCTCTGAACATATTGTACATTATTATTTGTAAATTATTTTGACGAACCACACAATATTTTGTACATTCACCACTCCACTGTACATACAATACAGTAGTACATATTATATCAAAACCAAATCACAATTATGTGTACCGTATTCGTGTCATGTCAGCAATAACATTTAGCACATACACGATATTTGTGTATGCTTACTTTGATGTCAAGTAGTCATCATTGCTAATAATTGCCATATTTTCAGATTATTGGGTTCATGATGCATATAATTGATGCTGTATGAAATTTTGGCAGAATGTATAAATTTTTGTTATACATATGAAATTAGTTATATGAAACTTCTACCAAACAATCAATGGGACGACGGATTCATCATTATACGAGAAGAAATGATTTGTTTTTTTTAGGACGGGACCAAAATTATTAAGCGAATAAGAAAAATAGTCCTCCAAGAAATGAAATAGGCGTTTCGGTTAAACAAATACAACGATAGTTAGAATCAATTATTTTTAAGACGCTACTTTTTATCGTTATTCTGGCTGTGTATAAATATTTGAAAACATCCCGGTCAAGCATGAGCGATATTCAAGTCGTCACGTCACATGGAATGATTAGCATCACCAGCGGACGAGGGAAGAACAAAAACGGGAAATTCCCCCCTCTTTGGCGTTTTGCAAAAGTAGAGTTTATTCCTTGAAGTCTAGGTGAAATGGCTTAATTTCTGCCAATTCCCCCTCTTTGGAGAGAGTCCCTGACCTTTATAGGTTTGGCTCGTCCGCCATTAATTCCCGACATCTGATAACAGACTTCCTGAACATAAAAACGTCCCCACCAGTCCAATATTACTCCTCTAAATCGACAAAAACGGACAGACAGCTTTCACTTTGCGTCACACTCACACGATATAAAAACATTTTGATTCAATCCCAAATTAGCGAGGAAGATTCTGCAGTGTAGTGTATCATGTATAATAGCTCAAGCAATTGACGAAAAATGAAAATCAATACTCCCCACCCAAATAAATATTTTTATCATAAATAAAATAATAAAGATTCACTGCAAGTCTTTGCAAGATTCAACGTTGCTTACTTACTACAGAATCAGCGTAAGTACAGCGCAAATATACATCTAACGTTTCAGTCCGGTTTATTTATAGCGCTATAATTAACTCGCACTGCACCCATTGGAAATATACTTAGTACTTACCGCATTAAAATAATTAGTATTGTGAACAACTCAATATTGTACTGTATAACCTGACCTGACTTAATTAAGTATATCGACAGAGCAGAATGAAATTATTAGAGTCACGATCTAGTAAAAGTTACTGAATTGACTTTGAAATTCATAAAAAAACTTAATTATACTGATGCCAAATTGAAAAAAAACTCTGCCAAAAACTCTTTACGTGTCATGTTTTCAGGTTTTTCCAACCTGCATTTAGCAAACATCGTGTAATTAAAGTATCGTGCCTCTACTGCTTTACGTTTTTGAGTGAGTAGTTTCTACCATTTTTCTTATCACAGACCCAAACCAATCATTATCGTTCAGATCGGTGAAGTAAAGAAAACAAAACTTCGGACAGTGTAAATAACCATGGCGATGAATAACGAATGCTGAAAAAAACCAAACCACAATTTGGTAAAAGCTGATGAAGAAACCAATCAAACTGCTCGTTTAGTTTCATACGCTGCTTTAAAAAACTCATACCTTCGTCCTTCTGTATATCAATATATCAATATGCAACCTTGAGAAAGACCGCCAATAAAATATTCAAATACCCCCCCCCCCCCCTCCCAATAAAACAAGCAAACACATGATACAAATAGAATATTTTTAGTACCGATGTAACAAAATTATTCCACCAGATAATTATGGTGTTCAGGAACTAACTACCGCCCACCAAACATATTTATGCGAAGGGGAGGGAGACGAGATTTCATACAATATATAGAGCGCTGAGCGTAAAAAATACGCGGTTATTGCGTGAGAACTCTATTGTGAGAAGGAAAAGCGATTTGCAAACATAAACGTTCTAAAATGCTATACAAAATGTGAAACACGCTTTGATATAAACAAAAAAAAATATCAATAGAATCGTTGCGCATGAGATTCAGTATACCGTGTCATTGTCATAGAAAGCTCTGCTCTTTACTGCCTTTCGTCAATGTCAAACAACACCAAGCTTTTCATATCCCAAACCACTAGCGGACGAGAAGGGGTGGGAAAAGCGGGAATCCCCCCCCCTTCTTTGGCGTTTTCAAAAAAATTTGTTCCCCAAGGTGTAGGTAAAATGACCTGAAAACTGGCGATTCCCCCTCTTTGAGGAAATTCTCCTCCCTTTGGAGAATTAGCTCGTCCGCCAGTGTCCCAAACCCATCGATATCGAAAGTTAATCAGTTAAACGAGCATGATATAAAGAGCATTGTTCACTTCTCATTTTAATTAGTATATCAATCCAAAAGACATGGATTAGCAAAAATTACCGAACTTTCACAAAGTTAAAATATAATCTAGTAAATGTTCTAAAAAGTGTCTCTCTAATAGTGCGAAAACAGTAACATCACAATTTTCGCCAATGCATGCAAACAAATAAATAAAAAAAAATTTAACGAATAAAAAAAAAATGATAAAAAAAAATTAAAATTAGTAAAATAAACGAACGCAGTGTAACAACGGCCATGCATACGATCTGTGATCCGCTGCCCAAAAACACGGCCAACAGGAGACCGCGACGCGGTGGACGGAACACGTCACCGTGGACTAGCTTCCAGCCAAACTCCTCTTGTGCGTCCTCCTAAAATACATGTTTATTGTTAGGACGCTCATTTATGAGTGTGTATTGTCATTTAAACGATTAAATTTTTTAACACTTTTGTGATCAAATACTTTGTGTATTTACAATTTTCATGATATTTTAGATAATTTAAAAAATAGTTGTTAGTGTCTGCAGCGAGGTAAACAGATCGAGCAAGTGGTAATACATGTAACTTGGGGAAGGTATCATGTTATTAAAATCATTTCTACAGACCCAATATCACATACGACAAAAATAATGGGGCACCACGTTCGTATGTTGTTCTAGTTTCACACACTAGCGGACGAGAAGGGGTGGGAAAAGTGTAATTCCCCCTCTTTGATGAATTTAGAAAAGTGCAGTTTGTTCGCGAAAGTGTAGGTAAAACAGGATAAAAACTGCCAATTCCCTCTCTTTAGAAAAATTCCCCTACCTTTGAAGGTTTAGCTCGTCCGCCAGGGGTTTCACAGAAATCATCATCATCGCTTTATTGGTCAACAGACTAGATACATGTGAGCACAAAATTAATTGCGATAGATACATGCAACCGAGATGTAATAATAAAAAAGTAAAATTATCGAAATAACCGAAAAATTATCGAAATAACCGAAAAATTATCGAAATAACCAAAAATTAGCGAAATAACCAAACCAACCACATTATCCAGTTGATTATAGCGTGCAATATCCCTGTGCAACGTCCTCAACATGATCATCGCCACCATGCCAGAGAGGAAGAGAACGATGACGAGCGAGTTGAGGATGCTGAACCACTGGATGTTCGAGTTGTGCATCGAGTCCAGGATGTAGTCCCAACGAGACGCCCATTTCACTTGCGTTTCCTGGTGAATAGAAGAAACCATGAAAAACTTTATTAAAATTTTTTTAATGTCATTATAGTATTGATGAATTGTATTATTATACACAGATTTATCTGTTCAATCGTGAAGGTGAAATGTAAGGATTGAAGAAAGTGATTAGCATACGGCTCGCTGGTCTAGTGGTTAAGGTGCTAGACTCTGAAACCGCCTGATCGGCTGCACACGGGTTCGAATCCCGTGGCCGTCACCAAAAGGCCTTATGGCCGTCAAACAGAAGTGTGAACTACTGGCTGATGGTCGTTAAAGATAAATAAAGGGCACGCCATACTTCGCTGAAACCGAAACAGAAACACGAAATTTCACCCGAAACGCGAAACGTTTCAAATTGACGCCATACTTTTCTTCGGTTTGTTTCTGTTTCAGCCGAAACTAAAGCAAATTCCTTCCCGTGTTTGTGTTTCAGGTGTTTTTCGAATGAATCCGAAAAACATGCGAAACAAGCTGCCAAGCAGGCTGACAGCTGACAAATTTGTTTTTTCAACAGCTGGAGAAACACGCACCATATTCTTGATTAAAAAATATACTTTTATATTATCGGACATACAGAAAAAGAATAAATTTGATTCAAATCGCAGAAACAAGTGTTTGATGTAGTTTTCCCCCTCTGAAGCTTTTTACTCAGCCGCCGCATGCGCTGGCTGTGAAGTTCGGTCAGGAATGGTCAAGGGGGTGGTAGGGGGTGAGGGCTAAAACACAGTGCATCCGCTCTCCAGTCGTTCAATTCAACAGACAGGGCCTCTGTCAGTGCGCGGGCTTTTTGAAATCTGTCTGTGTGGGGTCTGTGTTTCTGTCATGACGACATACTCCGTATTTCTGGTCGGAAACACGAAACTGAAACGTTTCAGTTTCGGGGCGAAACGAAGTATGGCGTGCCCTTTATATGCCTTGAACATCCGATGGAGTGACTTGAATCAACATGAAATAATCACGAGCACTTTTCGACACTTCATAAACCCCTCGGGTTTTTTTGACAGCATTTTACGTTGAAAACAGAAAAAAAATTACGTTAATAAAATTATGTTTATGATCGAATATGATTGTTACGAACCACATATTTGACCGTGTACGAGTAGTGAATGTCGAAATCGCGCTGTCCCTCCTTCAGGCCGAGTGGTTTGGCGGTGGCACTGCAGTCCAGATTATTAGCGTCCTTGTGTGCGATACTGCAACAATAAATGTTGTTGGTGTTGTTGTTGATGATGATGTGCTGTTGTTATGTGAGTAAGTAGAATCCTTGGATAGGCTTTTCAAACCACTATAAACAGTACTGACTGAGCATAGTAGAAACAACATGATAACCGTTAAACTCTTGAACAGTATCTACAAAAACGTATTAAAATACACGAGAAAAATGGTCCGCATTTAATTTTTAGTTTCCTTAATAGCTGAGAATGATATAGTAGAAACAAGAAAAACAAAACAAAATACAGAAAAAAACAGAGCGTGAAAATGGGTCATAGGTCTTGGGTTCGAATCCTACCATGATACTTGAAATTTTTCAGTTTCTTGGTATGATTTGAATTCATTTACTAATGAAAACATAGAAAAGTTCAAAACCAAAAAAACCTGACCTGCGTGGGCGGACTTTTACGGCGATGATGCGACCGCCAACGGGATGATCGAGGAAGTTGCGATCCTGTGAGTCGGACAGGTCGCGGAAGCTGACCTCAAAGTCGATGTGGTTGAAGATGTAGTGCGTGTCCGGCTTGTTGTAGTCAGCCTGCAACCAAAATTAGTGAAAACGTTTCTTGAGATTCAGTTACTTTACTTTTATTTTGAACTGGTTTTTATGAAACATGACATGAGACACATATTTTAACGCATTGTTCTGGGGTTTCTGTCATTGCTCATCAGTTTATTCAACCTCTCTCGTCACTACGAAAACACCGTTCTTAATCTACATATATGGTACTAATGTGCCCTCTTGGCTTCAGTAATGAAAAATTTCCAGTAAGACATAAATGCTACAAGAAACGTACATAGAGCACACAAGTATCCTTGGGTCGACCCTGCGGCGTCACATAGCAGCCCATCGGGAACCCGGTGGTGCACACCCACTGCTGCGACTGACCGGCCCAGCAAAACGTGATCGGCATGTTGTCAACGATCCTGAAACATTATGTTTTGCAGATATTTTTATAGACAAAAAATCCTAAATCATAATGAGTTTATTGTAAGTGCTTATTGTAAGTCCGCTACTTAATTAGGTTGCTTGGTTTTATTCAGTGACTGATTGACAATTTTATAGTAAAAACCGAGACGATTTTCCAGTTTCTACAAAATGGGAGAATCGGCTGATTTGATACTAAATTATCCACTTATTGAGAAGCATAACCCCACTTCTTAAAATCGCAAGAAAGGGATTGTTTTATATCCTCTTTTTTAGTAACATAATGTCACTGATAGAGCTTCAGACATTGTTTGATGGGATGCAAAATATACAACATACAGGGTGGTCCAAAAAAAATGACAACACTTTGAAGCTGAATAACTCTCGGCACAGAAGTTAGATTTCATTAAAATTTTCAGGATATATTACCAACATACTAACTTAGAAAAATATATGAAACCAAGGTGATCGGACAATCACAGCGGCCACCACGCATTAATGTTTGCGAAAATGCGTGTGGGTCAAAAACCGAGCGATTCATACATGAACATTTAGGACATGGTTTACCCGTGACTTGTGAAACAATAAACTCAGTTATTTTAGCCTGTAACCAATCAAGAGCCCTTTTTACTCATTCTGAAGCATTTGTAGTTTTATTTTTTCGTATTTTATTTTTAATTCGGTAAAATCTCGTTTCAGAGGGGAAAACTGCGTGTATCTTCTTCTGACATTGAGAAAGCGCTTAGTTAGCTAATTTTTACGAAAAAAATGGGAGCAAGTAGAACCAAATGCTTAAAAAGCAACGATAGAGAATAATTATACGTGGAAACTTTACCAATGGCTAGCAAAATCTAATGTTTCATTTATTACGTGCATATCATCTCGCGAATATGCACGCACGATTAGGCGGTTTTTGACCCATGCGCATTTTTGCAAACATTAATGCGTGGTGGCCGCTGTGATTGTCCGATCACCTTGGTTTTATATATTTTTCTAAGTTAGTATGTTGATGATAATACCTGAAAATTTTAATTAAATCTGATCTCTGTGCCGAGAGTTATTCAGCTTCAAAGTGTTGTCATTTTTTTGGACCACCCTGTAGTATAGACGAACCAGTGATGTTGGTAGTTCATCTTGATACCCCTGAGCAGCAGCTTGAGCTTGGCATCCACACCCGTCTCACCAGTCTTGTACTTCTTCGAACACAACAACGAACACTCCTTGTCATCGCGGAAATTGAGCTGCAAATAATTGACAGTCAAATTTGTCAGTCAAATAATTGTCAGTCAAATTATTGTATTTCTTAGATTTAGATGATAGGTACGCCGTACGCGTAGAAGGAGGAGCAAAACAGAAACGTATGAATGGACAACTTAACCAGTTTTGTTTATAACTATGAATTAATGTGGTCAGAGTATGTTAAATAAAACAATTGTCCCGTTTTTTTTTTTTTTTTCCTTGTTTTTCCTTGTTTCATTTTTTTTTCGAACGAACTTGAAAAACATCGAAAACTTCAAAATTTCAACGAAAAAATAATGCCGAAATTTATTGTTTTTCGGCATTGGCAAAAATTCAACATTGAAAGGGTAAGAGATAATCGCTATGATTAATGATCCACCAATCCGCCGGGTTCGGGTACTAAAATTTTTTCGGCTTTGTATTTTGGGATGGAAATAAAAGCAAACTGTTATTGTGGTGATTCGATTTGTCATCAACTCATCATTAAACTTGTGTATATAATCTTTATATTATGTGTATTCATTCGTCGCATTCAGGTGTGAAACATTGAAAGATACATTTCAAATTTTGTGCGTTTGCCAGATGTATCTTTCAGTTCGAAAGATACATTTCAAATCATTTGAAATGTATCTTTCGAACTGAAAGATACATACGGCAAACGCACCAAATTTACGAAATACAAATAAACAAACAACAACACCCATTAAACTTCAACAACCGATTGAAGAAAAATAATAATAAATGGAAAAATAATAATAAATGGGACGGAAATGTTGAAAATCGGCCTGCAAAAAATTTACCATGTAAAACTTTTGCCTTTTTCGCACAAACAACACACACACAAACAACCGTAGGCGCTTTTTTAAGAAACCATCCTGAATTAAAGAGAAAAAACAAAAAAAAACGGTCTATTTGTTTTTTTTTGTTTTTTTTCTTGTTTTTTTTATTTAACATACTCTGAATGTGGTTTACCAAGGAGTTCAGATGTCGATGATGCGACATACATGAATTGTGCTATGCTATGCTACCGCGATGGCTACTCGACCAGGCAAATGACCGAAACCAAACCAGTAGTTTTGGTGAGAATTGAAGATTTCATGGCGAGAACAGTAGTTTGTTGTAGTGAGAATGGGAGGAGACGAGAATTCGAGTTTCTCTCAATGAAATTTCAAGTTTATACGGCTATGATTTTTTGTTGTTCATGTTTCACACTAACTCTATAATCAGATGGTCGGATGCGTTCACCAAAGAGCACTTGCCCAAGATTCTCCACCGGGCTTTCACTCTCGTCAGCCACGCAAAAGTCGAAGCTGTAAATGGTAAATTTCTCAAAATCGTGCACATTCAAGTTCCGTTTCTTAATCAATCAAGGATGATTCAATGATCTATCAAATCACTAACTCACTCAGTCGCTAGCTTCATCACTGATCCACTTAGTTGGTTACTAGTTCGCTCGGTTACTGACTCACTCGCCTACTCGGTCGAGAGACTTGCTTACTCAGTCACCAGCATTTCAGATGACATACTCTAATGTCAATGAATATCCAGTTATTGTCCCACACACTTGATCACCGATTTACTCAAAACAATAATTCGTCTGGTCTCACTCAGTAAGTTACTAACTTAGTCACTGCCTCACTCTCTCACATACTTAATTAACTACTTGACTTGTATGTGTATCACTCACTCAGTCAGTTACTTACAAACTCACTCTGTTACTCAGTCGCTGACTCACTTTCTCACTAATTCAATTTTTCATTAACTCCATGATTGGATCATTCACTCAGTCCATAAGTCACTCACTCAGTCCAGTTTGTATACATACGATACCCATAGCTGGTTACTAACTTACTCGTATTCCCTGACCAGAGCATCATAATTAACAAGAATTTGACGCCTTTTTGTACCTTTTACACGATCATGATCTCCATGAAAACAAAAAAAATCAAACATAGCTATTTCGGGAGTAAACAAAAGAACTCACTGATGATATTCATACGGGATCACCGATTGTTCCGAGTCCAGTTTGTTGACGTAAACGGTGATGTTGGACTGAAAATAGAAGGATTATTCGTCTGACTGTTTATTATCAAGCTGTCTGTATTTTATCATCGAACTACCTGTCTATCTGTTTATCATCAAACTGTCTATCATCAAACTGTCTGTCTGTTTATCATCAAACTGTCTGTCTGTTTATCATCACACTGTCTGTATTTTATCATCGAACTACCTGTCTATCTGTTTATCATCAAACTGTCTGTCTGTTTATCATCACACTGTCTGTATTTTCATCATCGAACTGTCTGTCTGTTTATCATCAAACTATCTGTCTGACTGTTTATCATCAAACTGTACTGTCTGACTGTTTATCATCAAACTGTCTGACTGTTTATCATCAAACTATCTGTCTGTTTATCTTTTTAATCTTATCAATGTTCTGTTCACTGGCGGACGAGCTTACCCTGCAAAGGGAGGGGAATTTCGTCAAAGAGGGGGAATCGGCAGTTTTCAGGCCATTTTACCTACACCTTAGGGAACAAATTCTACTTCTTGAAAGTGCCAAAGAGGGGGGAATTCCACTTTTCCCTCCCCTTCTCGTCCGCTACCGCCACTGGTTCTGTTCACCGACCTTACAAGTCTCAGACTCATGTCCCCTCTTGCAGAAGTTAACCGGCGCCAACCCCGGCAGATAGAAGGACTGGCCAAAATGAATGACGGCCATTAGCAATAAGGCCAGCCGCAGTGGACCGGTAAATTGGCAAAACTCCATTTTTCGATGATCGATTCTTCGGTTGATACTTCTACACCAATTCGGAGACTTCCGGTGAGAAATCGAAGGACAACCGGCTTCAGTTAGAAGAGAAACAGGCCAGGCAAACCCTCGATTCGGTGTCTGGAATTCACTTGATTAGTGGAAGATTGAAATGACATTCAGGTTCGGCTCTGGCAAATCAAAAATTCATTAATTCAGAGCGCATATAAAAGAATGAAAAAGGTTAGCAGATGCAGAAAACATACTAGAAATCAAACCACCAGCAATCGAATTGACTTTGACCAGCTTAAATAATGTAATCTACAAACAAACAGAACAGAAAATTGATCATTTGTGAGCCTTTTTTTCTGAAAAGTTGCACAAATAAGCAAAAGATTTCACGCTGAATCAGATGATAAACGCGGAAACGCATTAATCAAAATAAATTATCATGAAACACAACAGATTTTCCATGTGCAATAAAGCAATATTGAAGTTCAAAATTTCTGAAACGTGTCCACATTGAATTGTCGACGGGTCCGTTCGTTGGGTTTAGTAACATTTTGTAGTGGCGAGAGAGAAAAATGAAGAAAACAATAGAATTCCATTTTAAAAACTCATTTAAAATTATAATACTTTCATGATTTACTTTCTTGTGTGTTTTACAAAAATAAACTTTTCACGGAAGAACCTAGTTGTTTTTTTGTCTATCCGCCACTGACCCAATCGCTTCTTTTGTCACCTTGTCGGCGTGCGGATAACGCATTAATGAATAAGTCCTCTACCGTAATCAAGTATACGATATTGGTTACGGTATTGAGTACGGTATTGGTTACGGTATATAAATTTATATGTTATTTATATGGTATTCTTCAAAATCTCTGATTGTTAAACTTTTGATTAAGAGTTCAATTTTAAAAAAAAAATTAGTGAAAAAAACCATTTGGCAACATTGGAACATTTTATTCTTAGCTGTGAACTAGGAGATAACGATTGTGAAGTGTTCAGTGACAATAACGTCGAAGCAAGCCGTATCAAAAGCCAAAATTTGTTACAGTTTACCTGCCTATCCAGGACTTTTTGTAGTGAAACACTTTAAAAAATTCTATGTTCTTGTCTTATTCTGTGTACTCGAAACTCACTCCGACGATGCAAGGATTATTAAGCTTATTATTAGCAAGCTTTTATTCTTAAGTGAGACAGGAAATCTAATCAGAGGCAAATAAGAGCGCTTTTAACAGTATCCAAAACCTGAAATGTTCAACTATGAGAGAAGTGGAAGAACTTGTTGAACTTAAGCTTATTTCAACCTTTCTGCTTGTGTTAAAACTTTATTAATAATCACTTTAAAAGACTATGCGCTTCTTCATGAGTCATTGATAGAGAGTTTTTTTATGAATTAAATGAAAAGCTCACTGAAATTTGCCTTATAAACCAAATGTTCGGAAATGTGATTCTGGACGTCCGGCTGTTCGATTATGGTATGACATGCAGTCATCAAGTTCAGATGGTATCACTAAGGTTAATAAAATACAATTAGTTTTAGTTAGTATATGGTGAGTTAAAGAGTCATTCTATATAGTGATTTAATTTTTGACATTTGTTGGAGCTTCTCTTTCTGATCAAAGAAGATAAGCTATGCTCTCCATCTACACATTTTCAATCTAAGAATGTTTTTTTTCGAGCAGCTAATGCAATTATTTAACACTTAACTTGGCATGACTTTCAGTTTTCATAAGATTGAGGCAGTGAGTTTTCACTTAAGAATTGAGCCTCATTGATACCTAGCTCTCTACAAATAGGCCCTGTGCACGTATAAGCTTTAGGCTTATAATTATAAGCCCAGGGCTTATAATTTACGTGTTAAAATATATACCTCAGTATAAATTTATAAGCCCAGGGCTTTTAATTTATAAGCCTAGGGCTTATAATTTTATATACTTTAACACGTAAATTATAAGCCCTGGGCTTATAAGTATAAGCCCAAAGCTTATACGTGCACAGGGCCATAGTGTCATAGTTAGAATCAGAAGTTTTGGAAACATTGTAGTCAACGTTTCAAGCTATTAGTCTGCATTAGGTATTCTGGAGACTCAGAGATTTCTAAATAAATCCAGTTTGACAATCAACAAGACGTCTGATTAAAAAATGAATATGATATTCGAATTCAGTGCCCTCGAAAACCCCTTATTCATGATTCTTGTTTTTGAGCTAAATTGAATATCATAAAAACAAAAAATAATTTAAAATTACAGTAACCTACCGTAACTAATAGATTACTGTAGAGGACTTATGGAACACTGTAGAGGACTTATGGATTAATCTATTCTCCAAGCACCCTTTTGTCTGGTGGTTAATGTGCCGGCCTCGCAAACACATGGTCCTGGTTCGAATCTTGGAGTGGGATACAGCATATTCAGGAACGTTGTTGACGATGTCGATGTGTGATCAGTGATTCTCATGTATATAAGGCAATAGCGGACGTGAAGGGTAGGGAAAAGTGAAATTTCCTCTTCTTTGGCGAGTTAAAAGGGCAATTTGTTTTCTAAGGTTTTTTTGTGTTGTTTTATTCCAAAGGTTTGGGTAAAATGACCTCAAAACAGCCTATTCCCCTCTTCGGCGAAATCCCTCTCGATTTGAAGGTTTCGCTCGTTCGCCAGTGAAATAGAGTAACCATTTTCTCACTAATTTTACATTTGTGATTTGATATCCAGTTTTGCAATGGCGGCAGGTCAACGGAAAACTGATTTTTGATCTTTTAAGAGAGGGTTTTATTCAGCGAATGACAGTGCGATGAATCGAGAACCCACCTTCGGAATAACATACGGTTTTAAACTTCATTTTTCTAATCCTGTAAAATAGCGCAAAAACCTCCCAGAACTGAGCGAATGAGTGAGGGAGATAGTGAGTGAGTGAGTGAGTGAGTGAGTGACTGAGTGAGTGAGTGAGTGAGTGAGTGAGTGAGTGAGTGAGTGAGTGAGTGAGTGAGTGAGTGAGTGAGTGAGTGAGTGAGTGAGTGAGTGAATGAGTGAGTGAGTGAGTGAGTGAGTGAGTGAGTGAGTGAGTGAGTGAGTGAGTGAGTGAGTGAGTGAGTGAGTGAGTGAGTGAGTGAGTGAGTGAGTGAGTGAGTGAGTGAGTGAGTGAATGAGTGAGTGAGTGAATGAGTGAGTGAGTGAGTGAGTGAGTGAGTGAGTGAGTGAGTGAGTGAGTGAGTGAATGAGTGAGTGAGTGAGTGAGTGAGTGAGTGAGTGAGTGAGTGAGTGAGTGAGTGAGTGAGTGAGTGAGTGAATGAGTGAGTGAGTGAGTGAGTGAGTGAGTGAGTGAGTGAGTGAGTGAGTGAGTGAGTGAGTGAGTGAGTGAGTGAGTGAGTGAGTGAGTGAGTGAGTGAGTGAGTGAGTGAGTGAGTGAGTGAGTGAGTGAGTGAGTGAGTGAGTGAGTAAGTGAGTCAGTCAGTGTCAGTCAGTGTCAGTGAGTTATAGTTTTTATGTGTGACTCGTGGTCGTGAGGTTTTTAACCGATCGTAAACTTCATTTATTCATTTCAAACATCAATAAACAAGAAACATAACAACAAAAAAATTATATTCAAAATAATAAATATACAGGGGTATAATATAAATGCTTAATTTAATAGCAACTTCTGTTCGTATTGGTCGAACGGTAAATAAATGATTGTCATCAAAGTACACGGGGGTCAGTTGTGGATATTTCGGTATAAAATGGGTAAGTCTTACTAATCGGTTACGCTGTGGATGGAGCAAACACATGCTATGATAAATAAACTATAATACACAATTTCATTTTTATCTTCAACTTTGCCCAAGTTACGAACTGTTTTCTAAATACAAGTTCCCGAATTTTTATCACTAATGCACTTGTGCACTTGGGCAAAATCTAAATTTCAACAGTTGAAATATTTAAATTAAAACAATAATAGATATACTCTGTTTATCTTCTATCATTGCAACCGTTATGGAGCCACTGGACGGAAATCATTTGTATTATAGAATCATATAATGCAGTGGAATTGAAATCATTTTGAATAACAGTACGTGTAAAAAGTACTGCATATATACCACGGTCATTTATTAGTCAGGATTGATACTCTGTTAAACTAAAATTGAAACGGTTTATTTATTTTTACTTATCATTCATCCTGGTAAATTTCAACAAGCCGTAAAGTTTCTTTAGCCTTGGAGAAAAAAACAAAAAATCTCTCAATCCTCTTGACTAAATGACGATGCTATGGGAAAATTTTGCTATATTGAGAAACACGTATTATGTATGTATATGAATCTGATCCAGAAATCACAGTTCGTGAAACAGATGAGAAAAGGTAAAGCCAAACCAATCACAAGAAATCACCGTAGCAGGCGTTGAGATAACCCATTTCAAAAATACATTATTAAAATCGATTGGAATTTATTTTTAGATTCTGCATAACTTTCTTCAGACGTGCTTGCTGGTTGAATTGTTTTTTTTTCATAACTTGGCTGGGATTTTGATTCCCGAAAGCGACAGTTTCGCACACACAGTTTTGGTAAAAAATTCCCGGCAGATTATACCCTGGGATTTTTTTCAAAAAAACACGTCATGAAAATTTCAGCATATTTTTCACTTATTGCCAATGCTGTTTGTCTGCAAAAAATTTAACACACGGAATAATCTTAAGGATTATCGAGGAAAAAATAGTCAATTTCAAAAGTATTCTGATTATAATCAATTGCGAATGCTATGAACATTGCTTTACGTGAATACGATGGCAGATTATTACAGGGTACGTCGAAATTCACTGCGATAAATACAGAAGAAAAAATTTGTAAAACTTCGGCAAGGCGAGATTTTGAAATCACATTTGGCAGGACGTGGAAATCGCGGCTAAATATGTAAACACTAGAGACAGAAATTAAGTTTGTGTTTATTCCACCAAAATGTGAACTCAAAATTTCGATTTCAATTTTCTTTGGTCTTCTTGCCCTAAAGCCTGTATGTTGTTTCTGCAAGCAAAATCATTGCCCAAATATCTGATAATGAAACATCACTAGCCTCAACTCAACTCAGTTGACATGACACCATAGTTTAACACAGTATAGCATGGGGTGATGATGTTTGATGTGCTTGTTAACACTGATTGTCTGATGTTTCATCATCAGAAGTTTTAGACAATATTTTTACTTGCAGAAACAACATACGAGCTTTATCACTGATTGACCTGCCAATTATCATAAGTGGTCGTGGCACAACTGGCCGTCGATTCCAACATGGCCGCGTACCGTGCCGCCGAGTTCATCTGACTCGGCGCCAGTAGACGACTGCTGGCTATCGAATGCTGCGGTTGTTGTTGATGTTGATGTTGTTGTTGAGATCTACCCAAATGTTGTTGTTGTTGTTGTTGATTGTCGATTTTGTCCTGCACAACTTTGGGTAGTGGACGGTCGTGTTGCGTATCGCCACCCACGTAGACGTGAAGTGTGGATGGTGTGGATCGGGGATGATCAGGTGCCACCGTTATGTTCTGTTGCTTGCCGATCGTGTCTGTGAGTGAGTGAGTGAGTGAGTGATGAGTGAGTGAGTGAGTGAGTGAGTGGGTGAGTGAGTGAGTGAGTGAGTGTGTGAGTGAGTGAGTTAGTGAGTTGGTGAGTGAGTGAGTGAGTGAGTGAGTGAGTGAGTGAGTGAGTGAGTGAGTGAGTGAGTGAGTGAGTGAGTGAGTGAGTGAGTGAGTGAGTGAGTGAGTGAGTGAGTGAGTGAGTGAGTGAGTAAGTGATTGAGTCATTTCGCTTCTCACTTTGTTGTATAACGGATGGCTGTTCCTCAACTTCGCTTGAATCGCCGCACATTTCTTCACCATCGTCCTCTTTATCCGATTGTGACTGTGAAACGGTGGTCAGATGACTGCTGGTGCGCATCTGAAATTACTGACTGATTGACTGACTGACAGACTGACGGACTGACTGACTGACTGACTGACTGACCGACTGACTGATTGACTGACTGACTAATGAAAAGTCAGGCAAAATCACTGACCGGTGGAGGAGGTGGTGGGGCTTTTTCCGTAGGCGGTTCTAAGGAATTCTTGGAGGCCATTGCTTCTCTGGCCGCATTCAGCTCACTTTCACTGGCCCGCCTGGGGGCTCCATTGTTTTCTGACCGCTTCATATAACGCCGTTTACCGTGTAGAGCCACCTTCAATAGAAATTTCACAAGAAATCAAACAAAAACAACAACAACAACAACAACAACAACAACAACAACAACAACAACAACAACAACATCTAATCACCTGGCTTTCGTCGATGGGCCCTTGCTCACTGGGGTCCTGAGCATTGAGAATGTGATTGAGTCGACTCATAAACGTCATATGGGCCAGGCTGTGAGCCACGACCTGCCATTTCTCAGGTGTGAGCAGTTGATGATACTCGGGACGAAGACCTGGAGTAAGTGAGTGAGTGAGTAAGTGAGTGAGTGAGTGAGTGAGTGAGTGAGTGAGTGAGTGAGTGAGTGAGTGAGTGAGTGAGTGAGTGAGTGAGTGAGTGAGTGAGTGAGTGAGTGAGTGAGTGAGTGAGTGAGTGAGTGAGTGAGTGAGTGAGTGAGTGAGTGAGTGAGTGAGTGAGTGAGTGAGTGAGTGAGTGAGTGAGTGAGTGAGTGAGTGAGTGAGTGAGTGAGTGAGTGAGTGAGTGAGTGAGTGAGTGAGTGAGTGAGTGAGTGAGTGAGTGAGTGAGTGAGTGAGTGAGTGAGTGAGTGAGTGAGTGAGTGAGGAGTGAGTGAGTGAGTGAGTAAATTAGTGGGTGAGTGAGGAATGAGTCAGTTACTGTAATAACCGATTGATTCAAAGTCGTCAATACCATTGGCTGATGTGAGCAGATCCACAAGGCACGGGTCGTCGCGCACAAGTTGTCGGAATTGTTCTATAATATAACTCACTCACTCACTCACTCACTCACTCACTCAATCACTCACTCACTCACTCACTCACTCACCCACTCATTCAATCACACACTCACCCACTCACTCAATCACTCACTCACTCACTCACTCACTCACTCCCTCACTCACTCACTCACTCAATCACTCACTCACTCACTCACTCACCCACACGTTCACTCACCCACTTACTCACCGATTTCACGTGTGGTCAGCTTTCGTGGTCCATATCCCCGTTGTTGTTCAACAGCTTTTATGCAGTCTTTCAGAAATTCCCGTTTATGATCCATGACGGCGAGGATTTGAGATTCGGTGGCCATCGTGAAATCTGGACGAGTCGATGGAGCCGGTGCCGTGGCCGGGTGATCGGTTACGGTAACGTAGTGTCCGCCTGTGAGTGAGTGAAAGAGTGAGTGAGTGAGTGAGTGAGTGAAAGAGTGAATGAGTGAGTGAGTGAATGTTAAAGGAATGCCATACTTCACTGAAACCGAAACAAGAACACGGAATGTCACGTATGAAACCAACCTTCCAAGGTGGACATGGACCCATTGGGATGGCCATCTTCGGCCGTCGGCGACACTGGCATCTTTGATCCGGCCGCTTTGCCATGTGCCGTGGTGGCACCTGATTTCTGTTTACTGTGAACCTCGCGATCCACGGAGGCGTAGATTTCAGTGATTGATCTCAGTTGGCTACTGGCGACGGTGCGACGCATCACGTCCGGATCACCTGTGAGTGAATGAGTGAGTGAGTGAGTGAGTGAGTGAGTGAGTGAGTGAGTGAGTGAGTGAGTGAGTGAGTGAGTGAGTGAGTGAGTGAGTGAGTGAGTGAGTGAGTGAGTGAGTGAGTGAGTGAGTGAGTGAGTGAGTGAGTGAGTGAGTGAGTGAGTGAGTGAGTGAGTGAGTGAGTGAGTGAGTGAGTGAGTGAGTGAGTGAGTGAGTGAGTGAGTGAGTGAGTGAGTGAGTGAGTGAGTGAGTGAGTGAGTGAGTGAGTGAGTGAGTGAGTGAGTGAGTGAGTGAGTTTGTGCATGGTGAACTCATAACCAACCTTGCTCTGGTGGTCTAGGCTTGTTTGAGCGATCCACTTGCGTATACATACTTTCTTTTTGAACAGTGGTTCTTTCTTTCAAGGCTGTGTTCGTATTCTGCTGACGTCCTGAACATAAATTTCAATAAATAAATCTAACACTCACTCACTCACTCACTCACTACACCCATACTCACCCTGCTGCAGGAGCTCCTGTCGCCACTCGGAGTAGCTCTTCGGCTGGGAGGCGGAGTCGGCGGAAGACGATCCGGATTGATCCGGTTCGGGATGCATATCTACTCGATGGTGATTGGTCGATTCGTGAGTAACAGCGACGGTGATTGGCTGTTTTATGGCGTCCACGTTGTCAATGGTGCCCGTGTCGTAATCGGAGGGCGGTTTCGGTGGAAGTGGTTGTTGTCCATCTACAACGGAAATAATTGTATTGCATTCTCAATTGATCAACAGACTAAATTCGAATCCGCGCCATTTTTTTCGATAATTTTTTTTATCGTTGGGTTGTTTCACTCGGATCAAGGCTTCGCCAGTCTAAATGACGAATGGTGCTCGCCATAGGCATATCAAGTTCCAAGTCACCCCATGTCACTGGCGGACAAGCCAAACCTCCAAAGGGAGGGGAATCTTTCCAAAGAGGGGGGTTTTCGCAGAAATTAGGCTATTTTACCTACACCTTATGGAACCAATTCTACTTTTTCAAAATGCCAAAGAGGGGGGAATTCCACCTTTCCCACCCCTTCTCGTCCGCTAGTGCTCCATGTGAATATCAAGGCATATTCTTAAACGACCAGCAGCCAGTAAGTCACACTTCTGTTTGACTGCCATAAGGGTTTTTGCTGACGACCCCTGGATTCAAAACAATTTCAAAAATAATTTGTGACTGATTTTTCTAGAGAAAATTTTTTTTAGCCTAACCGTTCGGCGGTGATCCGCCACTGCCGCTTGATGGCGTTGATGCACCGTAATCCGTCGTTACCGATAAGGCTGAATGAATATTCTTATGTTAAAACTTTTTTTCAAATAAATAAAACATGGAATTTTTAAAACAGGCTTTACAAGGCTACAAGGGTATATACAGCCGGAAAGTTTAAAAGCTACGAGAAGGCTTCACGTACTATAAGAATAAAATTATCTTACATGTATATAGTCTATCCTGGGGTTCATGTTACTCAGAAAGTTTTGCCGCGTGCGATTCGAGTTTCAATACTGATTTCGGTGCACGTGGCACTCAATTTACTGTATTTTACATTGAGCTATGGGTTCATTACTAATAATCTAATAAATTCTTGTTGATTACAAGATATCTGAGCGAAGCTAGAATACTATTTAGAATTGAGCTGCTAGTGGCGATATGATTGAACCAATTGGCAAATGCAGAGACGTCATAT